>CAUYON010064573.1:0-60247 GCA_963573935.1 Arctocebus calabarensis | reverse complement strand
GGGGACCGGTAAACAACATCATATTGTGGGAAGCCATAGGCTTAGCTCAAAATTGAGGAGTCCTTTTTTTTTTTTTTTAAACAGAGCCTCAAGCTGTCACCCTGGATAGAGTGCTGTGGCATCACAGCTCACAGCAACCTCCAATTCCTGGGCTCAAGCGAGTCTCCTGCCTCCGCCTCCCAAGTAGCTGGGACTACAGGCGCCCGCCACAATACCCGGCCATTTTTTGGTTGTAGCCGTCATTGTTGTTTGGCAGGCCCGGGCTGGATTCAAACCTGCCAGCTCAGGTGTACATGGCTGGCGCCTTAGCCCACTGAGCCACAGGTGCTGAGCTTTTTTTTGAGACAGAGTCTCAAGCTGTCGCCTTCGGTAGAGCGCCATAGCGTCACAGCTCACAGCAACCTCAAACTCTTCGGCTTAAGTGATTCTCTTGCCTCAGCCTCCCAAGTAGCTGGGACTACATGTGCCCACCACAACACCCGGCTATTTTTGGTTGTAGGTGTCATTGTTTTTTGACAGGTCCAGGCTGGATTCGAACCCACCAGCTCCAGCGTATGTGGCTGGCGCCCTAGCCGCTGAGCTACAATCGTCGAGCCCTTTTATTCTTTCTTTTAGAGACAGGATCTCGCTCTATTGCCCAGGCTGAAGTGCAATTGCCTGATCCTAGCTCACTGCAGCCTTGCACTCCTGGACTCAAGTGATCTTCCTGCCTCAGCCTCCTAAATAGCTGGGAATACTGAAGTGTAGCACGACTCCCAGCTAATTTTCCTTATGTTTTTTAGAGATGAGATCTTGCCATCTTTCCCAGACTGGTCTCAAAAGTTTCCACCATTGAAGAGGAAAAGAATAGTGGCTATTCGCCTCAGCCAGGAAGGGTTGTGACGATGTGTGTAGTTTGTGTGTCTGCAGTCTCCCGGGCTCCAGACCTACAACATTAGGATTGGTTGGTCTCCCCCCATTCCTCCCAGAAAACCCCTTTAAAAAGTTACCTTCACTAGTACATTTGGGAGCCACAGGAGTGTGTGCAGCTACTCCAGACGGGAATATGTGCAATGAGGCCTTGTGGCAGTGCCGGCTCTTGACAATCCTCCGTCCTGCCTCTGTTCATTTTGGAGCTTTAGGCTCTAGCCACATGCTCTGCCATTACCACGGCACTCAGTCCTGCGCCCATCCCGTCCCCTCTCACTTGTCAAGTCTTACAACTGCCCACGTTTCCAACCCTGAGCTGCCAGCCGGCAGCCTACACTGAACTCCCTGACAGTGACAATGACAAAAATGGACCAAACTAAAACCTCAGGTTCCTATTCCCTCTCCTCAGGGACAGGGGTGCCAACTGAGAGAGCGGCAGGCCATGCAGTTCTCTTCTGCTCCTTCATGCACAGCTTCGGTGAGAGACTTCCTCAAACAGCCCTTCACCTTCAGTCTCAGTCCCGGTGTGAAGGCCTTTATAGTCAGGTTACAGAGACAAGACTAACACACTTTCCTGCTTTATTATGCCAGAGGTGAAACATGCCACCTTCTCCACAACAGCAGCCAGTAGAATTTGTCCCTAAAATAATTTGGTTATAGCAGGCCTGTTTTGTAATTTTTGATCCTGAACCTGAGCATTTAAATTCCACTTTAAAATACAGAAAGGAACAAATCTGCCATTTATACCTGGCCCTCAGTCCCTTCCCACTGACTCTGGCCTCAGAGCCCATGGCGGCCTGTTCCACCTGAGAACAGCTGAGCTGATTGGGGTTCTCCCTGGCGCTCACGTTCCCCCAGGCACTGGTGTGTGGATACCTTGTTATCGCGTCCACTCTTTCCCAGGTGCTCTGACTGCCCCATCTCCAAGAGCCATGGCCCTTGCCCAAGCCTCCAGAGCCACAGTCCCTGGTGCCCCTCACTCACAGCTGCACCACTTGCTACTGTGCAGCAGTGTATGACTCAAGTTGAACTTTCATCAGAGGACCCAGGGCACAGATAGAACTCTGAAAGTCTCAGAGTCATGGCCCTCTATGTGGGTCAGTGTTGTGCCTTAAAGATGTCTGAAAATGAAAGCAATTCAGTGGTGTGGTTGTCGGTAGGACCGCAGCAGCCCCCTCTGGAAGCTGACCTTCAGAGGATACACAACACTGGGTCAAAGTTGTGGCGTGGGTTCCCTCCAACCCAGAAGTTCTTTACCCCTGCTGGCTTTGCAGAAAGACTTGAGATTTCAGTCTTTTCAAGTGTCAGCCTGGGGCCCATCAGCTAAGTGTGGGACACCGGTGAGATCAGAATCTTGGGTGACCAGGTAGCATATAGGTGGCTCTTGAAAGAAAACTGCTTCTGAATGGTCCTGGACCTCATACTATACACACCCATGCCCCTGGTCCTATGTAGGTGCTTCCAGCTTCCCTGCAGGAAGAAAGGATTCACTAGTTAGCACCTCTGAGAGTAAGCACGCCCATGTGACAAGCTGTCCTTGACCAACACACAGGGCACTGAGAGGAAGGAGCAGGATGCCTCCCCACACATCAGGTGACAGCCCAGAGCCAGGGAGAAAAACAGGACTAGGGACCACGGATGACAGGAGATGACGTGCTCCCTCCCACCGCTAGGCCACTGCCTCCACAGAAGCCCCAGCAGGAACCCTTATGCCATAGGGTGGGCTGCAGGGACGTGCCTACACTCAGCAAGAAGACGGAAGTGGGGTCTCTTAGTATCATCATCCATATAAAATGTTACACGCAGTAAAGAGGCCTTGTCTGGCCTTGACCTAAATCCAACTCTGCTTGGCAACACATAGCTCCTGCAACTAACAATTGTCACGGGCCAGTGTGTCATGAAATATGAAATGCCACCAAGGATCGCTGCAGACTGACAGGGATTCATGGAGAGACCCCATGGAGAAGCCACCAGGACCCGGGTCTTGGAAGTCTTCCAAGTTGGGCTCGGCAGAGAAATGGGACCATAATTATTTTCTCACATTTCTCTTTTGTGTCCTAAACTTCAAGGCACTGAAGCATACAGTTGCCCCTAAACAGTCACCTTTGTACCCAACACAGGCCCCAGCCGGCAGTGGGGCTGGAAGTTCTGAGGACTGTTGCCCTTAACCCTTAAAGAGCCTGTGGCAACTTTGGGCTTCATTCTCCTCCACTGAAAAATGAGGGAGGGAGGTTATTTTCTCTAAGAACTTCCCCAACTTTCCGATTCTCAGTGATGCTAAAGGGGGAAAATATATACAAGGTCTCCCTCCGCCACTCTCACTCTTGAGTGCAGTGACCCAATCATATCTCACTGCAGCTTTGAACTCTTGGGCTCAAGTGATCCTCCTGCCTCAGCCTCCCAAACAGCTGGGACCGCAGGCATGAGCCACCATGCACAGCTATTATTTTTTATTTTTTGTAGACTTAAGGTTCTCACTGTGTTGCACAGGCTGGTCTTGAACTCCTGGGCTCAAGCAAGAAAATATCCTAAATGAAAACGATCCTGCCCCTGGTTGAGATATAAACTCAAGACGGGGATACCAGGGTTGTAACCCCACACAGCTAGAATCTGTTCTGCACAGAGAGAGACAGTGGATAGGAACTTCCCGAGCACTGGGTCCAGGCTGCCAGGCGGGGAGCTAATCCAGGGACTAGAGCCTAGGAGACTCTGTCCGGTGAGGGTGGTAGAAGGAGGGAGAAGTGCCCATCCTGTTGCCATTGGTTTCTTTCAATTTGCTGAGCGTTTTAGTTAAAGGAGCTGTATCTTCACCAGTCACTTGCAGCCTTTCTGTATTTTATTTATTTCTGAACCACAACTTTGACAGTTACCCAGAACATTCAATGTTTGCCAGTCAGTTGGCAAAAAGCCAACAAGAAAGCACGAGGAGGCTATCCTCAGCCAGAAACGCTGTGTGCCACCCCCCTCAGGCCATGTCTGATGTGATGAGATGTCTCCAATGTGCAATGGCACTTACCATCCCCTCAAGTTCCTGATCCTCCACCCAAGCCCTGAGGGTCCAAGAGGGTGATCCTGGCTACAGCTGCAGCCATGCCCAGCAAGTGGGGAGCTAACTGCCCATGAAGGGATATTCCTAAGACCTTGGTTGTGTTAGCCCTGAGCAGAACAGCTTGACCTGCAGCCACCCACTACCTCCTGTACCTTTGGGATTGTCCACCAGGGGGAAGGGACAGGAGCCACCAAGCTGAGTCCCTATACCACCCATTTGCCTGTTTTCTTTGCTTCTTCCTCACCTTGGTGCTAACGACCCATCTCTGCAGCTAGATGGCTCATTAAAAATCAATAATTATTACCATGGAAAAACTGCTTGCTAATCAAAAAAACCTTTACTGCCGTCACGTCTCCCTTCTTGGGGCATGTTTTGACTCTCTCTGGGCTTCAGCAGATGCATATTAGGATAGCATCTTCATGGCCTTGGGGGGACTAGGAGGGCAGTCAGCCAGTAAGAAAAGCATTAACGGGGGGTGGTCAAGAACTTAGGTCCAGGATGTCTGGGGTCATCTTCAACTCTGTTTTGTGAGCTGTACCATGAGGCAACTTCCCCAGGCTCACCATGGTCCCCCAAATCTTCATCAGTCATCTGCTGCCTACAACTGCCTCTGTTACTGGTGCTCTGGGATCACAGAGGGGGAGGGAGAACCCAGCTTTTCCCCCAAGCAGCAGTGGACGACGGGTGCCCCCAGCCACAGGGGCTGCTGAGTGCTGAGAAGCCTGGGGCCTGTGGAGATGCAAGTCACAGGGGCATTGTCCCTGCCCCTTGGGCATCCCCCAAAACTTGGGGTGGCATTGCACAATCCACTCCTCTGTGTCCAAAGGGAAGAGCTCTCCAGGGCTGAGGATGGAGGGTAGCTGAGTCACACCACTGATCACTGCTTGGCCTAATCCTCACCCCCACTCTCCTTCCTCCAGCCCTAAGGATAACTAACATTAAGGTCACTCAGAGCCCTGCAGAAAGCCGAACTTCCCTGTGGAACAGCCATCACCACAGGGCGCCCCGGGGCAGCTTGACATTAAATAAAGCACTCATTTTTCCATCTGCTATGAGTTCCATTCCACTTGGCTGCTTAAGATCAGGAGGCCACCCTCATGTGACCTCCCTGGCATCCCTAATCAGCAAGTTCCATCTGATTCTCTGGCTGTCATCACCTGGAAGAGCAGAGAGGGAAGAAAAGCTGTGCGTTCGGCTGCAACGCTGTGAGAGCCTCTTCAGACTATCTCCCAAGTGACTGATTGTCTTGCCAGTTAGCATCTAAGTCTTTTGCAGCCAGACCTTATGCTATTGCTAATTTTAAAATAATGGTAAGACCGTCATGTTGAATTCTTCTGCTCTGGTTTCTCAGCAATGTCTCATTCGGACTTCTAACTCGCTTAAGAGGCATGATTACAAAATAATGAAGCTGGTTATTTAAACAAATGTTCAGAAGGCTTCCCTTTTTTTAATACAAAAGTTAACAACAAAAAAACCGAAACTATATTTGAATTTTTAGGTGATATAAGAATCACTATAGGCTCAGCGCCCATGGCTCGGTGAGTAGGCCACCAGCTACATACACCAAAGCTGGTGGGTTCAAGCCTGGCCCCGGGCCTGCTAAATAACAATGACAACGGCAACCAAAAAAAAAAAATAGCTGAGTGTTGTGGTGGGCGCCTGTAGTCCCATCTACTTGGGAGGCTGAGGCAAGAGAATCGCTTAAGCCCAGGAGTTTGAGGTTGCTGTGAGCTGGGACACGAAGGCACTCTACCGAGGGCAATATGGTGAGACTGCCTCAAAAAAAAAGAAAAAAAATTAGCTGGTGTGATGGTCTGTTTCTGTAGTCCCAGCTACTAGGGAAGTTGAGACAGAAGGGTCACTTGTGCTCAAGAATTTGAGATTGCAATGAGCTATGATCCTGTCACTGTACTCCAGCCTGGGTAGAGGTCTCTTAAAAAAAACAAAACAAAAAAAATTTAAATTAAGGGCAGCGCCTGTGGCTTATCAAGTAGGGTGCCAGCCCCATATATCAAAGGTGGTGGGTTCAAATCCAGCCTCAACGAACTGCAAAACAGAAAAATAGTTGGGTGTTGTGGCTGGCGCCTATAGTCCCAGCTACTCAGGAGGGTGAGGCAGGAGAATCGCCTAAGCCCAGGAATTGGAGGTTGCTGTGAGCTGTGTGACGCCACGGCACTCTACCAAGGGTGATAAAGTGAGACTCGGTCTCTACAAAAAATAATAATAATAATAATAAATTAAATGCTAGTGCAATAAGATAACCAAGATAAATGGCACATTAATGGCTTAATGTCATGCATATACACAGCTTTAGGAAAACAATTACCATTGAATCTTTTACTAAATCATCATTAATGTTTGCACTAACCATTCTTTCAGGTTATACAACTAGCTAAAAATGCCTCAAAACAGTCGCCTCGGAAGGTCCTGGGCTTCTAACTTATTTCAACATCTTTGAGCATTTGAGCAAGACTGACCACATCACGTGTCTTCTCATGGCCCATGTGTTTGTCGTCAGACCAGCAGGACTCCTGAAAGCAAAATATCTTTCCCTGCAGGACAGGGCCGGCTCTGCTGAAAGGCAAGGCCCACCAAGTTTCTGTTCCCTTAAGACTGTCCTCCACCCAGGGAAAAGCTTTGGTCCCACAGACCTGAACTTGGAACTGCAAAGCCCTAGGTGCAACCTCCCCCAGCCTCAACCACCAAAGGACCTGTGAGCAACCATAGAGAGAACAGTGAGCCAGAGCCCTCCAAGCAGAAGTCACCAAGAACTGGGAACAAGGGCCCCTGCAAGAAGTCTGTCCGGCTCCACCACGGAGGCATCTCGGGGCCCAGGAATTGGACGGAACCCACAGGCCTACAGACTAGAGCAGCAGAAAGCCCCACACATTCACTTTGGGAAAGAAACGGCCTCAAGGCTTTTGGCTCCAATCTCTGCATTACCATCACCGCCTCTCCCACGATTGTCCTTCCAATAGGTAATCACGGTGTTCTGAGAACGCCAGACTACCTTAGGTATGCTAAAGTAAAAAGCAAGGGAAGCATTTGTACCTCTATTTGCTTGGAGTGGAACCCATACTCCTGGGAAGCCGGGGCCGGGGGAGGCAGCCACAGTCCAAGAGGCCAAACTCCCAAGAGGAGAAAGCTCCAGGGACAGAAGCAATTTCAGCCTGGCCAACTCTGTCCAGGAGACATTCCTCCATTCAGCACAAAACGTTCAGACGCCAGGGCTTCCTAGTGGCCACTTCAGGTGCTGGGTGCTAGTGGCCACTGGATGCAGGGTGGGAAGGACACAAAGATAACCAGTTTGCAGTCCTTCGGGGACAGACAAGGATGCAGGCAGAATGTGGAGAACGTAATGACAAAGGTATAAGCAGGGGCTGAGCAGAGTCAAAGCCTAAAGAAGTCCTCAGGAGTGGGGACATCTGAGCCAGGACTCGGAAGATGGAAGTGTCTGTCTGTCCAGAACAAGAAGGGAGTTTGCATCACAGAAGGAGGGAAAGACGAGGCGGCAGCAAGGAAAAAGAAAGCACCAGGACAGGACAGAAGCTCGTATGCCTGGAGCAAGGGCACGTGGCAGAGAAGGGGCAATGGCAGGCGGATCTGGAAGGGAAGATGAGAAGCCCTGTGCCAAGCTGGCACCAAGGCCATTGTCCTGAAGGCAAGGAGGAGAAGGCCATCTGTCCCTTCAAGACCTGAGCATGTTCTAGTTCATCTGCTTATAGCCACGCAGGAGACAGAAGAGACCCTGGGAATAAGACCATGCTGCCGGGGCTGTTTCTGGGAACATGGCGGGGCTAGTAGCCTGTCACCTAAGAGGGTAGGACCCCAGCTGTGGCTGTCAGAGGTGTCCAGCCATGCCCCAACATGCCCACTGAGATGATTCGAGCCCCAGGCGGCACCAGTAATATACAAAAGTCTTCTAGTCACTGTCCCTGTAGCAAGAGAGGCAGCGTGCCAAGGGTTAAGCCGACCTTGTGATTTGGGCCACCTGGACTCCACTCCCAGGAACAGTGGATGTTCCTGATTGCTCAGCCTCTTGGGTTTTAGTTTCAGGCATCTGGAACAATTCTTGCCATAGAGTGTGCTCAGTGAATATCAATCACTGCCATATGTCAGTAAAATGTGACAGCTGCTGCCACCTGGCTGAGCAGGGATGGATGCCATGTTGGGGCAGGTGCAAGGGCGAACATACACCTGGACGGGTGGGCAGTCTCGAGGCTGGCCTCCCTTGGCTTCTGGAGCTCTGAGTGTGAGGTGGAGGGAAGGGAGGGTGTACTGCCCTTTGCCTCCTGCCCCCAAACCCTGACTAGCCCAGCTGAGGGCTATGCTGCAGGCTTCCTTGGGACCCCTCCCCTCCCTTGCCACAGCCTCCACCAGTGCCCACCCACCCTCTGGCTCTCATGGCTAGAGAGAGCTCCAGCTCGGCATGACAGTTCCCTAATAGTTGGGTGTCCACCCCTGCAGGAGAGAGGACTACCCCACCATGGCTTGCTGCTGCCCCAACCACCGGTGTCTGTGGTTCTGGGAGTCCTGATGAAAAGAGGCCAGGGAGCAGGCCCGGCCCCATGGATGGTTCCCTAAGGCTGAGCAACACGTACCCAAGGATGGGTGTGGAGGGGAACATAGAATCGGACATACCTGCCACCTAGCTGTGGTGTGACCTGTGGTAGTCACCAAACCATCCCAAGCCTGACCCTCCTCATCTGGACCAAAAATACCTCCCTCCATGGTGATATGGATTAATGACACAAGAACAAAGCACTAGCTACAACCTGGCACTGCCCCTGATTCTCCAGGCTGCCCCTCCCAGGCTGAGCCCCTAGGAAGATAGTACTCTAAGGTAGTGAACACCTGGTAAATGCAGCCACTGTGACTGTTGTCCCATGCTCCAACTTTGGCAGGTGGCTGCTGGTGCAGGGCGTCTAGGCTAGACTGCCAGCTCTTTCATTCAGACAGAGCAATTGACTTCTCAGACATCCATGTGGCTTTGATTGAAGACAGGTACTTACAGGTTCCCCTCTGCTGGGCCCTGTGTACATCCTGAGCTTAAACACACACACACATACACACACATCCCTCCAGAGCACCAAGTCCACCCCAGTCCTCCGTGGCCCAGGGAGTACCCTCACCCAGCAGCAGGCAGCTGCTGCAATGCTGTCATGAGCCCCAAAGAAATAATCAGTATCACAAAGCCTCAGTGGGGGGTGGGAGAGCAGGTGCTCTTTCTCCCTCTCCTTTCTGTGCCCCCAGCTTACCAGGCTGCCTCACCAAGCCTGAACCTCCAGAAGACAGCACTCTGAGAACAAGGGCAGTCTATGACATGGAGACAACAGTGCCAACAAACAAGGACTTGGCCCAACTTCCAGGGCCAGCATGCGACATGCCTGGAGCCTCACACGCACCTTCCCTTTCCACCACCAGCTGCTGCTCACTCTGTGTCCTTCCCCAGGCTGAGGTCCTCAGGCACTGGCTCACCTCTAGAGCCTGTGAGTAAAGCCACACCCCACTCATACCAGATCTAGGCCACCGCAGCTCGACCCCCACCCAAACTCACACACATCAACCAACCAGGAAAGCTCATGTTGAACTTTCAAATCACAAGCAGAGGCATGTCACAGTACACACATGTGCACACACACACACACATGTGCAACACAGCCTGAGGCACAAAGCCCCCCTTTCTGCCTGACCCACCTCTGTCTCACTCTGACCCACAGGTGACATCCTTCTCCCATGTCTCCCAGGCCCTGCCAAGGCCCAGGCAGGGAAGCTCCAGGGCTTCTCTCCTGCTTGCTCTGAGTTGTGCGAATTTTCTGGCATGCTTGGAGACCAACTGCCACCCTGTCCCAGCCCTGGGCAGTCAGAAAGCACATTTGTCTTTAAAGCAGAGTGAACAACCCCACCTCAAAGGGTTAGAGGTTGTGAGACTTAAGTGAGAAACCTCTGTGACAACACACCAGCCTCAAGCTGGCCTGCCCAGGTAGCACCTGCACTGCCTGTCATCTCCCCCTCCTCCCGCTAGCCATGGCCACTGCACCATGCTCCCCCAACACTGTGTGTCCTCACAAGTTCAGCAGCACATGGGCATACACGTGCACACACACACACACTGGGACACACATCCACCACTGTCCTGGGATCTCTGCCTTGACTTATTCTCCCAGAATAGAAATGTGTCACCCTGAAAGTTCTACCCTCTCTTGGCAGCTTCCCTTATAATCAAGGATCACAGGTGACCATAGTGACCAAGGTGTGGTCCACCTACAACCAGCCACCAGGTGAGCTCTGCTCAGGGCTGGGGAAACCAGTATGTTCAGAGTTAAGTCAGTGTAGGGGCCCCAATTACTGGTATATAGAGTGAAGCTGGGGTGAGGCTGGAGACCAGGGTTCAGGCCAATTATAGTCCAGCTTAAGGTCAGTGCAGGGCCGGGTTCATGGACTGTGAAAGGAGGCAAGTGTATGTCTGCATTCACAGTCAGGGTAGGGCCAGCTTTGGGGGCCCTACAGAGGCAGATGCCCTGGAGATGACCTGTGTCAGCCCCCCAGGGAGCACCGCCTACCAAACATGCCCACATCTGAATCTCAGGGCAGCCCACAGGCCCTATGCACACAGACAGGCCCAGATTCCTACACAGAGAGGCCAAGGCATGAGTGCCCATGTGTGTCCAGATGTGAACACAGGGTACATGTCACAGCTGCAGTCTCCCAGGACACTGGAGTCTCCTCAGGATAATTATTTATTATTCATAGTCATCAGCGTCTTCATTAATTATTCATATGATCCTTAATTATTATCCTTAACAATAAGAGCAGTAAATAGCAGAAAAGTCCTTGAGGTGCCTAAGACCCAGGGCCGGGTGCCTCCGGGCAGTTAGACCAGCTAATGCCCTCAGGGCAGTGGGGGACCACAGGCCCCTGTCCACTGCCGGCCCTGCCCCTGCCCCTCTCACTGGGGCCCAGGGGACTACAGGAGAAGATGGTCCCAAGGGCTGGGGGAGAAGCTGTGCCTTCCACTTCCTCTCCCCTTCCACAGCAGGGCCTCCTGAGCAGGGCCTCCTAGGGGAAGGGCCCAGGTGGCACCCTGAGCCCTGGATGAGCCACATGTCCACACTGGGCAGCCCCACTAACTGCCAGGGTCTGAGCCATGTCTGTGTAGGGGCTGGGAGGTGAGGGCCCCCAGCTGGCCCGGCAGGGAGAGACGTCGAGCGAGGCCATCTTGGGGGAGCTCTGGGACCCCCAGAGGAAGCTCCTCGCACGCCATGAACTGGGAAACCTGCAAAGAACACAGAGCGTGAGCAGCAGATGAGGGGACCGTGGGGATGGGGAGGTGGGCGAATCCTAGTGATAGAGGACAAGCAGGACAGGAAGGTGAAGAGGAGGGTCGGGTGGGCAGAGGGAGGTCTGAGGGGACCAGAAGAAGGGCTGAAGCAGACAGAGCAAGACAAGGGCCACCAAGGGGAAGCACTGAGGTGGGAGGTAGGGAAGTATATTCTCAGAAGGCAAAAGCCAGGCGAGTTGGGGAGCTTCTCCTTGACGCAAGGGGCCTTGGCCTCAACCCAGGGGAAACTCAAGGCCATAGCCTCTTCCCCAGGGATCGTGGCAGCTGAATCCAAACCCAACCTGGAATAAGGAGTCCCTGCTCTGGGACAGAAGCTGGGACAGAAAGAGAAATAAGGTTCCTTCCTGCAATCTGGAAGGAACTCAGAGACCTAGAAACAGAGGCAGGCTGGCAGCCAGGCATCTGAGGGCCAGAGAGAAGGCCAGGGCGGGAGGGGGTGCTACCGAGCCTGCTGGTGAGAGCTCTGCGGGGGTGGCTGTGAAGGAAGACTGGCACATTTGCTGACGTGGGCCTTGGTGTCTGCAAACAGGAGCAGGCAGCATATGGGAGGGGGGAGCGGATGCCAGGGGAAAGGGGGGCAGATCCCAGGCTGCCTCTGGCAGCTAGAGGAGTCCCTTCAGGGATGCCCAGGAACTGGTGCAGGGGACATGGATGCAGAAATCAGGAATGCAAATGTCCTTTCAGGAGGGGACAAAGGGCAACTCCTGCCCATCTCTAGCACAGGAGAGAAATGCAGGCACAGGAAGTCCTACCTCAGGGCTGGGCCTCAGCACCAGGAAATGCCAGGAGCCCTAAGACAACACTTTGGAGGGTTAGTGCTGAGAGTGAAGGAGGGCAGGATAGTCAGACCAGGGGAGTATTTGTCACAGCAGGGAACTGGGACCCTGTCCCTAGACACGCTGGCACACAACTCCCCACCCCCAGGCCTCAGGCTCAGTCAGTCCTCCCTAGACACAGACATGGTTACATCTGGCCCTTCAGGTGACACTAGGGAAGTCCTGGAAGCTCAGCCTGAAGGCTCCCTGGGCCCAGCTATCTTGGGGCTTGGGCTGGGGCTCTCCTGGCCTGCCCTGAGCCCACAGTTCCTAAGATAGCCTCCTCCAGGAGTACAGGGGTGGAAGGAGGGCAGGAGCAGGGTAGGGGGAAGAAAAGGCCTCAGACCAGGTCTGGGGTGGAACTTTGGCAGGAAAAGCAGGGCTGAAGGTGCCGCAGGGGCAGAAACTCAGGAACCTACCTGAGAAAGCGAGTCCAGGGTGAGGGTAGGGATGGGGCTGACGGGCAGCAGAGGAGAGGAGGAGGTGGGGCAGGGCCCCGGAGTGGTCACAGCACTGTAGGCGGGTGGAACCAGCGTCATCTGCCTCTGGAGCAGCTGCAGCACAGTGGCCATGTCTGTACTCAGCCGAGTCTCCAGCCTGGCAGAAAGGAGAGAGAAGGATGCTCAGGGATGTGAAGACACCAGTGACGGAGGAGGGGCGGCCAGTCACCCAGGCCCCCTCTGCACTCTGGGGTGGCAGCCCCTGGCTCAGCTGGAAGTGGAAGGAGGGGACCCAGCTGCCCCGGTTGCCCCGGCTGCTCCAGCCAGGCCTGGACAGAGCAGTCACTCTCCCCAGACCCCACGCACCTGTTAAGCTGCCGCTGGAGGGCGTCCAGCCTGCTCTCCACGTCACCCCGGGGTCGCCGGCCAGGGCTGGAAAGCGGGATGTTGAGGAGGCTGGGGGTGGGGGCAGGGTAGCGAGGCAGCTCCTGGTACTGGCGGCCACGACTGTCCCCCCAGAAGCTAAAAATGTTGGACACTCCCGAGAAGGCGCCTGGAGCCAAAGAGTGGGGTGAGGCGGTGCAAGCGACCCCCTCCCACCCACCTGCGGTCATCCTGCACATACCTGACAGGGGGTTACAAGTGTCACTGCTCTTCTCACAGTCCTCTGTCAGGGGCTCCCCACCCGGCGGCTCTCCGGGCGGCCTGGGGCTGGAGAAGGGCACCAGGCGGAGGGGGCTGGAGCTGCGGCCAGGGCCCTCATCTTCACTGCTCTCGGGGCTGGAGGGGCCACTGGATGGGCTCTCCCCCCAAGGCCCTCCTGGCCGGTACTGACAACTGTGCGCTGCCCCCGCCCGGCCCGGCCCCAAGGTGGACACCTCCCCTGGCTGCTCCGTGTCTGTGGGAAACAGAGAACTGGCCTCAGAGAGGGAAGGGGATTGGGGAAAGGCAGGGGAGGAGAGAGGATTGAGTCTACAAAAGGATCACAGCAGGATGCCCTGATTTGTCCCCAAATGATTCCTCTGTCCTCTGCTGAGTTCCTGCTCTCTCAAGGAGAGCCCCTGGCTACTGAACCAGCACTGGGGATGGTGCTGCTGGGTGGGGCTCTCTGGCCTCTCTCTCTCCTTTGCACTAAGTCTTGCCCCCTCATCTATTGAAGGCAGCGCCCACTGAGACTACAGCCCTGAGCAAACCAAAATTTTAGGCATGCCCTTGCCCTAGAGAGTGGGAGAGAGCTTCCTGGAGGAGGTGACAGGGGCCTGGAAGGATGAGCCTGGACAGCTGGGACAAGGAATGGGTACACTGGAGGGAGGGACAGGAACGTCTGGAGGCCTGAGTGGAGCAGACACAACCTGACCCCACCCTCCACTCTCCCCAACTATGGCCTCACCTTGACCCTGACATTCCCCCGCCTCACCCTTGTCCGTGCGTCTGCGGAAGGACAGCTTACGCTTGCGTTGCCGATTGAAGCCGCCCTCTAACTCTGCACTGCCAGGGGAACCTGGGATCATGTTGGTCTGGAACGAAGAGCAGGGTCAGGGCCCTTCTGCACTCACTCTCCTGCCCCACCCAGGTCGCTCCAGCTCAGGGTGGCCCACTCACATCTCGCAGGTTAAAGGTGATCTCCAGGCTGGACCAGAAGCGGTCCGAGAACTCTGGGTACATATCCAGCACCTCCAGCAGGTCGTCCCTATGGATCTTGTGCAGGTCACAGTAGGTGAGAGCCCTCACATCCCCGTTGGACTTGCCAGGCCTCGCATACAGATTCAGTGGCTCTCCGAAGATGTCATTCTTCCCTGAAGGCCACGGAGAGGACAGAGCACTCAGCCCTGCAAGGTTGCAGCGAGGCAGCAGGCACCTTCTCCCAGGCATTCCCACCCTGGGCTGTGGCATCTCCCCGCAGCCAGGTCACCCACCAGCTGGCCCTGAGCCCACACAGCCAGGGGAGCATCTGCCAGCCTGTCCTCCCTCAGCTCCCAGCAGGCAAGACAGTGCCAGGTGGCCGGCAGCACCTGAGGAAGAAGGGGCCAGGGACCTCGGGTCTCCATGCCCCCCAGCAACTGGGACCAGCCACCAGGACCAGCCCGGGTGCCCAGATCTGCCCATGGCCCAGACTTCCTTGGGCTGTAACTCCACTTCCACCCTCAAACCCCACACCAACACCCTCTGGGCTACCGCTGCACCCTCATAAGCAACATTCTTCACACTATAGATCAGAACACAGTAGTGAATCAAGTCCAGCATTTTTTTTTTCTTTTACTGAAAGAAAATTTGATAGCATAGCTTAGCACAGCACAGAACAGAAAATACCAGAACGTGCCTCACGTAGTAAGGCCAAGTGTTATACAGTGAAAGGTTGGTTTCAATTGGGGGTGGGGGGAGGGTAAAGTTTGTGGAATGAGTGTGTTGTACCGAACTGAGATTAAAAATCTCAACTATCCCACCTTTTCTGCCCTAAGGTGTGCAGGGCCAAGGGAAGGACAGGCAGAGAGCAAGAAGCCCCCAGAATGTACTGGTGGGTAGAAAGAACGAGGCAGGAGAGAAAGGGGGCAGTACCTGGCAAGGGGAGAGCTATGATTATCTTGCATGAGGCTGCTGAGAAACACATGGCCCTGAGTAAAATCAGATGCTCAGCCTCCATGGTAGCCTTTCTCCCCCACTGCCCACCTTGGAGGATAAAGAGTTGATCCTACTTTTAAAAAGCAAGAAACATCTGTCTGTGGGAAGACCCTGAAGGGAGGACAATGTGGGAACCCTCAAGGTTCAGCAGCCCTGCCACACTTGGGGTTCCTCTGCACTGCCCCTCTTGGAGGGCCTGAGTTTAGGTGAATTAAAGGAACCCAAACACCCTGCAGGCAGTTGCAGGCGCATGGCCCCGACAAATGAGTAATCAGAAGGTTCAGACCTCTCTAGGCTGCAGTGGGTATTTCTAGTCCAGTGCCAACCCCCACCCCATACCCAGGATGGCCACGACGACGTCACCCCGCAGGATCTCAATGGAGCCCCGAGAGATGAAGTAGAGGGCGGTGAGCAGGTCCCCAGCATGCACCAGCGTGTCCCCAGGTGGTGCATGTGTGGTCTTGAACTTCATGGCCAGAGCCCGCAGGCAGCCCTTGGTGGCCCCTCGGAAGGGCTTGCAGTGCTGCAGCAGTGAGCGGTTCAGGTGCAAGCAGATGTCCGCCTGCAGGCACTCAGGGAAGCCCTTCAGCACCTGGGGACAAAGTGGGGAGGGGCAGCTCAGCACACCCTCCTTGCGGCCCCACCCAACTCCCACCCCACTGCCCCAGCCCTTGGTCTCAGGGAAACCTCATCTTCCAGGCCTGGATGCTACCCCAGAGTAATCTGGTGTCTGTCTCAGGAAAGCTTCCTGCTTCTCCCCCGGCTGGGCACCCTTGGGCTCTAGATCTCCATGTCCTTATTTGTAAAGTGTAAAAACCAATTCCTGTCTCTGGCTATTGGATGGATATTAACTCGACAACCTGTGGGGGGCTTTGCACATTGCACCTGCCCCAAAGGGAGAGCAGTTTCCTCATGAGCAAAGGGGGAGCAACATGCACTAACTAGGGCCATCTGAGACTTGCTAACTGCTCCAAGAGAGTCCCCACAGCCATCCCGCTCTCTTCAGCCAGCCACCTGCCCACTACACTGTGCTGGTGGCCTCACCGCATTCATGTCAATGCCATTGGTGTAGGACCAGGCATGCTGGAAGTACTCCTCCAGGCGCTGGCGCAACGGGTTGGGGATCTGGTGGAAGCGGATGAACTCCCTCACGCGGAGCATCTGTGTGTGGTAGCGTGCCGTGCCAGAGTACAGCCGCTGGATGATGGCTGACACATTGCCAAAGATGCTGGCATACATGAGGGCTAAGGGGACAGAGGGGAGGCTGTCAGCACCTGCAGGGACTCCATCCACCCACAGAGATCCTGCTCGGACCCTGCACCAGACCACACACCTGCCACCACAGCTCATCCTCAGTGTCCACACACCTAGGAGATGCCCAAGTCCACATGTGCTCAGACACACACCAGCCCTCCAGCAATTCCTGCCCAAGTGTCCCAGCTCCCAAACCACATCATGATGGCAGGCTCTGGAGTCTCTGAGTCCTAGGCTCCTCCAGCAGCCTCAGATTCCTCCTCCCCAGGCTGCCTCACCCCAGGCACACTCACAGCCAATGAGCATGACGCAGATGGAGAAGATCTTCTCTGAGTTGGTGTTGGGGGACACGTTGCCGAAGCCCACACTAGTGAGGCTGCTGAAGGTGAAATAGAGCGCAGTGACGTACTTGTCCTTGATGGAGGGGCCGCCCAGGCCGCTGCTGTTGTACGGCTTGCCAATCTGGTCGCCCAGGTTGTGCAGCCAGCCAATGCGCGAGTCCATGTGCGGCTGCTCCATGTTGCCGATGGCGTACCAGATGCAGGCCAGCCAGTGCGCAATGAGTGCGAAGGTGCACATGAGCAAGAAGAGCACGGCCGCCCCATACTCCGAGTAACGGTCCAGCTTCCGCGCCACACGCACCAGCCGTAACAGCCGCGCTGTCTTCAGCAGTCCAATCAGCTAGGGGACAAGGAGGGAGGACATTCAGTGTAGGGGTAGAGGAGGAGTAGAGGGCACTTCAGACAGGGGCATCAGAGGTAAAAACCCAAAGACCTTCTCCTAGAACTTCTTCCCAATAGTTGAAGCCACCTTGTCTGAAGCATCTCCCATGCTGGGCCCAGCACAGATGTGTCATTAATCTTCGTGCTAGCTTCAGGACAAAGGGGTCACAGTCCCACAGCAAGAATGAGGGAAATGGGGATCCAAAAGGTGCAACAATCACCCTAAGGTGCCTGGCCAGAATTTCCCCTGGCTTTTAGGGCCTTTGGGGGAACAAATTAGCAAAAAGTAGTTCCCCTTCTGGCCTTCAACAACCTTGTGAGCTCAGCTCATATGGAGAACAGAGAGGAGCACGGGTCGGTTGGGACACCTGCCATGCACCTCACCTTCTCTTTCCCTCTCCCTCTCTTTCTCTGCACCCCTCTACCACACTAAATCTCACCAGCTTTCTCCCTTTTCCACCTCCCAGCCTCCCCGTCCTTTCTTCCCTCCCTGCCTCCCTGCTAACCCCACCTCTTCAGAGCCAGAGCCAAAGATGAGCAGGTCAAAGGGGATTGCAGCCACCATGTCAATAAGAAACCAGCCCTTGAAGTAGTGGACGGCGATGCGGCCAGGGTGGCTGACCACCTCCTCGTTGGCATTGACATAGGTGGTGCGGAAGTTGATGAGGATGTCCACGATAAACATGATGTCCACAATGAGGTCCACCACAGCCAGCGGCTGGCAGGCATAGCCACAGTCAGGTGCCGGAGGACCCTCTTCTGTCTCCTTCAGCAGGAAGGCAGCCGAGTAGGGCGTGAAGACGGCCGTGTAGATGACAAGCAGCAGGATGAGCCAGTCCCACACGGCCTTGAAGGGGCTGTAGTGCAGGATGGTCCAGCGGTGGATGCGCGGTGCCTGCAGCTTATACTCGGGCAGCACATCAGCGCCCAGGGACAGGACCTGGACAGAAGGAGAAAGTGGAGGTGTAGGGTGAGAGCAAGCCGTGGGACCTCAGAGTAGGAGCCATGGGACCTCAGAGTAGGAGCCGGTGACATCTCTGCTGGGCCAACCAGAGTAAGGGGGGAAGAGCCAAAAAAGTTGCCATCAGAACACACACCCCTCAGCCAAGCAACCACAGCCGCTAAACAGTTCTAGCCATGGGCACACGGCAACAGGCCTCCTGGCTGGTACCAAGCAGTCCTGACAGCTCTCAGCAGACCTGGGTCTGGGTTCTCTGTAGTGACACTCAGTGCTGCCTCACCAGCAATGCAGACCCAGCCCACGGACAATGACTGACACCATGTGGTCCTGCCCAGACCCCAAGTCACCATACCCTCTCAAAACACCCCATAGCCTGCATCTAGAAAAAAATCCTAAAGACTAAAGCTCCCTCCCTGTGCGGAGGCCTCACATAAAATGGTAGTCACTGCAGTTCCCTCCTGGTCCATGTCATGTTACTGGCCCAGGGACACCAGCCATCCAGTCTCAATTCGTTTGGCCTTGTAGGGGTGGGAGTAGGGAGAGATCAAGACACTCCTCTGCTCCCCCTTGTCCCCTCTCCACCCAGGCCCAGGGCAACCCACAGTCCTCACACTCCCACACTCTTACAAAGGGACACAGAAGATACTGCCCTGCCCAGAGGACATGGTGCCCAATGGATGGCCCAGGAGCAACACAAAGCGCTCACAGACAGGAGGCAGGCCCACCCTCTCGACCAGGTGACAGCAGCCACATCACTCTTTCTCCAAGCCAAACTAGGAAGAGCTCACCAGCTTCCCCAGGCTGTCCCACAAGCCTCCGTCTGACCTCCAGGGCCTACTCCCCCAGAATCCTCTCTTATAGACATCCACCTCACCCAAGAGCCCCCTTCCCTAACTCTCCCAGCCTGGCCTTTGCCATCCTGGGCAGCCAGCCAAACCCAAGGCCCCACACAGCTGCCTTGGAAAGCCAGAGTTGCTGGCCCTGCCTCCAGAAGAACTGACCCTCAGGGGCACAGAGCCTCCACCTGTGGGCTGAGGAAGGCCATGAACAATAGGGTCCCAAAGACTCCCCTTCATGTTCAAGCTGGAGAAATCCTCACGCCACCTTTACAGATGGCATGTTTGAGGAACATCTCCTTAGAGGTAATTACTAGAAGTTAAGACAGGTCATAATTAGGGGTTTGATTACCCTGGGGTGGACACAGTGCTTCCAGAGGTACCGATGGAGAAGGAAGAAGATGGGGCCTAAAGCAGGGAGCCCAGGGACAGGCTCCCGAGTTCCTATTTCTGCTCTGCCTTCAGCCCCAGAAACCTGCTCCTTAGGACAGAGAGTGCACGCTCACAGGGTGGCAGAATTTCTGGGCTAATGCAGGGATTGAAAAAAAGAACTGCAGAAAAGTGGGCAGAAAGAGGTAGCTGGCCCTAGATGCAACTCCTCCTTGCACTGAGAGGCCAGGTATGCAGAACTGCCCTCTCCCCACAGCAGCGATTCCACTCCCAAGTCTGCCCACAGCACAGCATGAGCAGTATCGCCCCAGGACACTCCAGGGGTGCAAGGCCTGGACACACAAACCTCATCTTTACAGGGGTCAGTCTCAGCTTTGCCCTCTCAGCTTACCCCCACCGGCTGTCATAGAATACTGAAGCCAGCTCATTTAAGCCAGACCCTGGGTCCTTACCTGAGGGTAAAAAGACTCACACCTCTACCTGTCCCCCAGCTAGAAGCAGCATAAGAGCCAGGGCAAAGACAGCTGAGGTGCCAGGGCAGTGGGGCAGGAATGGGGCGGGGGTGGGATTCTCAGACTCACCCCTAAGCCAGCCACATTCCACACCTCATCCACCACAACCCAAGCCTGCTTCAGGCTCTGTAATAGGAGGGCCACTGCGGGCACAGAGGTGGTTCCCAGGAGGTAACAAAGCAGCACATAGCCCTTCAGCAATACTTCAGGCCATCCCTAAAAAAATGAGCCAGACACCCAGCTCAGCACACCCTCAACTCCTACACAGTGGTTTCTATGCCTGTGCAGATTCCAGCCTCCTGGACCCCTGAAGGCAGCCCAAGCCTTCCTTGCCCATTGCAGGGTATCCCCAGCAGTTACAGCAAGGAAGCCCCAGTGCCTCTGTGCCTCTGTGCCAGGCCTGGTTGCTGCCCGCTGGCTCCTTCTCCTCCCACCACCTCCCCACCATCCTCTCTGGGCTTCCATTTCCCTCCTGTTGTCTTTCTTTCCACCTTTGCATTTTTGAGCTTGAAGGCCATGGGCAGCAGAGGCCATAGGAGAGGGAAAGCCCCAGCAAGGGGGCCATGGTAGCCCCAGCCTGAGAAGACAGTAAGCAGGAGCCCAGAATGGCCAAGCCGGGCACAGACTCCATGGCTACCCAAACTCTCCTGTTTCCCAGAAGCCCTCTTCCCAGCCTGGAGTCAGAGCCCTTTGGGCCAAATCCCCACTTGCCACCTGCCCAAGTGCCCCAGCCCAGAAAAAGGAAGGGGAGGGACCAGGGGTCACCTACCTCCTGGGCCACAAGGCTGGAGATGCGCACAGCCCTCCTTACCCGGCCTTTCTGGGCCCTGGGCCGCAGAGCCCCTGCTCCACTCGCCTTCCCTGCTGAGGCCGCCATGGAGGACTTGGCTCCCCCCAGCTTGCCTGCCCAGGGGCCTAGGGGCCCAGCCAGTGTCTGACCTGCACCCCAGCAGCAGTCCCAGACCAGACTGCACCCCAGAGGCTGGCCGACTGGCAGCCAACGCAGCCTCTGGCATGAAGCCAGTGTGACTGGGGCTGGACCCTGGGCTGGGGTCACCCAGGCAAGGAGCCTGGGTGGCAGCCCACCTAGCCCAAGCTGCCCATGGCCCCTAGTGCAGGCCCTGCTGCCAGGGCTCTGCGCTCTGCCCGCCTGCCTGCCTACCCAGCAGCCTGGCTGCGGCCGGCACCTCGGCTCCTCCAGCGGCCCCTCCTCCTCCTGGGTCCCCACCCCCACCCGCCACACTGGGCTCCGGCCCCGCCCGCCCCCTCCCAGCTCACTGGCTCGAGCTCCTGCGCTGCTCCCGCAGCCCGTGCCCCTCCCCCTCGGCCGGCAGCCGGCCTGTCACCACAGATTAATGGTCTCCCCAACACCCCCGCCTGGCCAGTCCAGTGCCAAGCCAGCCAGAGTCAAACAGAGACACCCAGAGATGGAGAGGCTACCAAGACTAACCGGAAAGCTTGCACACATGGACACATCGAGGCACACATGCACTGACTCCCCACGACCGGGCTCACGTGGCAGCCAGGGGAATGGGGCAGAGCCAGGGGCTCAGGTGGGAACCAAGAGAAAGGCAAGGGGGGAGGGGGGCGAGGGGAGGCAGCCAGATAAGGGCCTAGGGTGAGGGGGAATGTTCTGGAGTCAAGGCCAATGGACTGGAGACCTGGCTGGGGTCCAGAGAGCTGGAGGCAGTGGGAGCAGGGCCAAGAGGCTGCCTGGGGAGCAGGGCAGCTCTCACATGGGCCAACCCAGGCCACAGCTGGGGAAGGGGCAGGAGGGAACAGGAGTCTGCACTATTAGGCTTCACTCACTGCTGCGGGCCACTCCTGATCCAGCTGCCTCCACCCCCAAGGCCAGGATGTGAAAGAGCTGGGGGACTGAGTAAGGCAGGGGGTGGGTCATCTTGCTGCAAGGAAAGTTCCAAGCCCAAGAGGAGACAGACCACCAGATTGGCCCTGCCACAGTGTGGTGTTGGCCAATGCCCCCAAAGACTGGTGGTCTCTGACCCAGGATTTCGGAAGTTAATCTCTCCATGTCTTTGCACTCCCATGGCCCCCCTCTCCTCTCATGAGAAGGAAACAGTACTTTCCCATGCTTTGAGGACATGGTTGGGAACCTCCAGGCCATCCTGGCCATCCTCATAACACCAGGTGCCTACCCTCTGCTCAGGTGGCCTAGAAGCCTAGAAGCAGCAGGACCCTCCTGGCCTGACCTCTGTGGCCCCCTCTAATTTTAAGCCTCCTATTGGCTTGCCCCATGGTACTGCCTCACACATACCCTATGGCCAAGCCCTTCATGTCCATGAAGCTGCCTGCCCCTCTCACATCCCCTGCCTCAACTGCCCTGTCCTCACTCTGTAAGAGGCATGCACCTCATCCACTTGCCCTCTATATCTGCCTGCTCCTAGCATCTCCCAGTCCCCACTCCCCAGCCCTTCACATCCATGAAGCTGCCTGCCCCTCTCACATCCCCTGCCTCAACTGCCCTGTCCTCACTCTGTAAGAGGCATACACCTCATCCACTTGCCCTCTACATCTGCCTGCTCCTAGCACCTCCCAGTCCCCACTCCCCAGGACCTCCCACCCTGGCCCTCAGGTCTGCCCATTCAGGAGGCTGTCACTAGCTGGCCCCCTCCACCCCACCTCTGCACTTCAGCACACTCCCGCTCCTCCCCTCCAAGCTTCACTAAGTGAGGCGATAGCCAGGCTCACTGGGCACCTACCTGGGTGACCTTCTCAGTGACATTGTGGGTCCGATCCTTTATCTTGGGTGCTATGATTTCCCGGTCACTGGTGGGCGAAGCCAGGAAGGGGTCACCCTTGAGGTCCACAAAGTTGAGGGTGATTTGGGGAATCTTGCTAATGGTGCGGTAGCGGACGAGGTCTGAGTCCGAGGTGGAGTTAAGCAGGCCGCTACGCAGGGGGTGCATTGCCCCTGGGTGGAGAGGCAAGGCCAGGTCAGGTCAGCAGGCCTTGGCCTAAGGGCAGTCAGGCCCTGCAGGGGCTAGAGCCATGGGGCACAGTAACTCAATGAGGGAACAGGGGCAGTCACAGAGAAACTAAACAGGTCAGACCCTTCCCCACTCTAAGAAAGCACCCCGTGGTGCAAATAGGAGAAGATAGAGGAGGAAGAAGGGTCTGTTCAAGGACATTTGGACCCTGCCAGAGAGCCAGGTAGTACCAGGTGCCCTTCACAGTCCCCAAAACCATCCCTGCTCCAAGATGTCCTAGGACAGCCAGCTCCATGGGCCAGCCAAGGCTCTGGGAGTGGAAGAATGTAATGGGATGAATGGACATTTAATAGCCTAAAAGGCCACTTAATGGGATTAAATAAGCGCTTAATGGGATTTCCATCTCCCAGGCACCCAGGCTGTGCAGAAAGGTCAGAAGCTGAGGGCCTGGCAGGGAGCAGGCCTAGCGGCCCAGGAGGCTGGACTGGAGCGGGACAATTCCTGACCACGCTGGGGACCCCTCACCGGTGCTGGCATGGCGCGGTGGCGGTGGGGGCAGCGCCCCGGCGCGCATGGCCTCGATGTCGTCGGCTGAAGAGGCCCGGCGCACACTGGCGCAGCTCTCTCGGGAGCGCGTCCGCGCTAGGCTGCAGCTGGAGCCAGAGGCGTCTGGGTTCAGGCTGTGTGCCCGAGGCGACGGGTGCGGGCCAGGCGCACTGGCGAGTGGCGAGCTGCAGCCCACCAGCGCACGCCGCTCCTCCGCTTGCCCAAGCCCTGCCACGTGGTTGTCCATGGCTGTCACCTCGTCCAGGGCCAGCGACTCGCTGCTAGGCACTGCAGGTGTCAGGTCCACATCTACCACCACAGCTCCGGGGGCACCCGCGCTGCTTGCACCGCCAGCCCGCCCCGACGACTCCCGGGCAGTCAGCGCTAGCAGCGCAGGTAGCTTCAGGCGGAAGGTCTTGGCGCGGCCTGTGGGAGAGGTGAGGCGTGTGGCCACCAGGACCCACTGGCAGCCGGGAGGAGCTGGAGCCTCAGGAACTGGGGACCTTGAAAGCCAATACCCCTCCACCCCACACCTCACCCCATGCACAGTTTTTGAACTCAATTCTCAAAAAACATTCTAGAATACAATTTTATCTAAGACTCTGATCAGGATAGAGTCCATTCTTTTCTTTTCTTCCCCCTTCCTCCCTACCCAGACAGAGTTTTACTCTGTTGCCCTGGGTAGAATGCAGTGGCATAATAGCTCACAGCAACCTCAAATTCTTGGGCTCAAGCCATCCTCTTGCCTCGGTTTTGTTGTTGTTGTTGTTTTTTAGTAGCTCTCCCTCTTGCTCAGGCTGGTCTCAAACTCATAAACTTAAGCAATTAGCCTCCCAGCTTCCTAGGATTATAGGCATGAGCCACCATGCCCGACCTGAACTGCCAATCTTGAACCACACTTCAGAGCAGGCACTACATTAATCATCCCTGATTCTCATACCTAGCCAGTGGGTACCATCGTTCCCCATTTTAAACATAAGGAAACTTAGGCAAAAAGGCTGTGTAACCTGCTCGAGATCACACAGCAAGGGGCCTGCAGTAGAATAGGCTAATGCTATAGTCTTCCTCCCATACCCTGCTACCTGCCATATGACATCAGTAGAACAGGCAGGGTCAGTGTTATTAACATTGTTCTTTTAGAGCATGACACCAAGAAGTGAAAGTTGTCATGACTCTGAGGGAAAAATTAAAACCCAAAGAGGCCATCTTGGGTGAGGGGCATCTGAGTCTTGGCATCATGGAGCAGGTGAGGCGAGGCCTCCATGTCTCCAACCAAGCTGAACATTCCCTCAGATCCTCCCCTCAGCCAACCAAGACCTCCAGGGAACTTGGCCAGGTCAGGAACAAAGACCAGAGGATAGACTTTTCCAATGAACAAAGGGAACCACTCCCAGGTGGCCTGCGCCCTCAAGAGTGAGTTCCCCCTAACCACATCCTCCCTTCCTACAAAGCACTGACCTCAGGCAGCTCAGACCTCAGGAAAGTGAAGCCATGTACTCCTGAGCCAACCCAAAGGTGTGGCTGCACTTACCTGAGGCCAGCCAGCTGGTGGGGGGGGCCCGGTGATTGGTGTCATGAGCCGGGGACCCCACCATATCCTTCTCCATCACCACCTCGAAGTTGAGGATGAACATGATGACAGCTCCATCTTCATTCTTCACGGGCACCACGTCCACCAGACACAGGAAGCAGCTCCCTACAGAGTGGGAAAACATTACTAATATGGCACCAGCACCCCCTAGGTAGGCAGTGCTAAAAGCCAGGTAAGATGGACCCCAAACACCAAAAGGCCTAGTTTCCTGTCCTGTCCCCTCATTTGGATGCACCTGCCCATCACATGTCTTACATCTGTCTGCTCCAGCGAGGAGCTCACAGAGTTCCTCTTCACTGCTCTCTGCAGACCTTGTTTCTCTAGCCCTCTCTCCCATGTGCACGTTCTCTCACACTGGTTGATGATCCTTTCTCTCTCCATCTTTTCACCTGATCTTCCCCATCCTCTCAGCAGATCTTTGCTCTTCCCTCATGCGAGGCAGTGCAGCATGGTGGGTAAACCCACAGATTTTACACAAAACAAGAGCTTGTATCTTAAACAAGACCTCTAAGTTCAGATTCCAGTGCTGCTTAGTCAGTTATGCATTTTTTCTAAATTATTTTACATCTCTGTGCCTCATTTTCCTCATCTATGAGATAGGAATAATAGTAATCCTATTCTCACCAGTTGTAAAGATTAACTAAGTTGACACATGCTAAGTGCTTACGGCAATGCCTGGCATACATGACTACCATAGACAGCTGGCTGCTACTGTCTGTCTCTCTGTCTCCATTCTTTGTAGATTAGCAACAAGCCATAGTGTCAGTCCACAAGGTAAGTACAGAGGTTGAGAGCAAGAGTTTCAAACCCTTTACAGATGATGGCAATGCCACAATATCTAAGCATGCACTCATATTTTACAGAATTACCTATCTGTGACATTAGAATCAAAGAGTCTAAGATGCACTACTTCTAGATCTTTCATTTCCATCTCTCATCTTTCTCCTATTCTCAGTCTATTCCCTCCCTTCCTTCCCTGTCTCTGTCCACCAAAGCCCCTATATCAGGGGAGTTCAATCCACCATGCTGTGTCCTCCTTCCACTTCACCTAGCATGTGCCCCCATATCCCCTCCACGCTGATTTCTGAAAGAGACCTCTTTAGATTAAGCTCTCAGTTCCACCTACAGCCCAGGAAACCCCACCCTTGGGAAGTTCTCAAGAAGACACAATGACATCTTGCTCTCTCTCCTCTATGGTCCCATGGGGACCCGGGCGTGTCCCTCATCTCCCACTCTTCCTGGGGGAGGGGAGACTTTTCTCCTTAATTCTGCTCCCTCCTGCTCACCTGTCTTCTCTGCCTCCTGGTATGTGCTTCCCCACTGAAGGACCTACTGTCTGGAATAATATGCCCTGGAAGCCAGTGCTGGCCAGCAGTGTCAGTGATGGGGCAGTTGTGGATGGAGGGGTGGGCATGGGATGATGAACCACATGACCCCACGTGTCCCCTGGTAATCCAGGCTCACATTTCCTTCCCCCTCACCTTTCTACTAGGCATGTGTCCTACACCCTCACCCCTGCTCTCAGACCTGCAGCAGAGGATGACAGTGGTGACCTGGGTCAGAGAGAGGCTGGTCACCTGGAGGGGCAGCATCCTGAGTCTTGCTACCTGCTGGCAAGGCCTGAGGCCCGAGGGGTCACTTGCAGGGGAGGTGGGGGTGAAAAGGGCCCGATCTGGGTGAAGCTGGCCAGGCTCAGGTCAGATGTGCCAGGATGGGACCGAGAGATGACAACAGATCAGCGATTCTAACAGCTGCAGTGTTCATCTTATGGACCAAAGTCTTCTGAAACCAACTTAAACAGGCTGGCACTAAGGTGAGGGGCTGGACGAAGAGAGGGGCTTGGACGAGGGGAGGGGTTGACCAGGACTTCTCTGCCCCACCCACATCCCTTCCACTTACGGCATCCCTCCTGGCTCTTCCCAAGGGCCCTGAGCTTGGGCACTCTGTCTGAGTCTCTCTCCAGCAGCCATTCTTGTCCCCTGACCTCCGGCCTCTGACACACAGCCATGGTGTCAGGAACTGCAGGGGGCCGGGCCCAGCTGGAGACCATTTGGCACCTAGACAGCCTGCCTGGAGTTTATGCCCTAATATGGTGATGGCCAGCAGAGGCCTGAATAGGGACTAGCCTCACAAGACTAAGGAGAGGCCAGAGACAGGAAACCTGAGCCCCAGAGACCCCAGCACCCACTCCCAGGACCCCAGGGATCCAGGCTCTCACACCTCATTCCTCATCAGGAAACTTGTCTCAGAGAAGTCTAGAGTCTGGAACCAAGATGATCTCAACTCCAAGGATGGCTTGGGGACTCTATCTCCAATACAGAGCCCCAGAAATTCTGAGCTTGAGCCCTCAGCACCCCTCCCCACTTCAATTCAAGCCACTTATCAAGATAGGTCAGAACTGCATTCTGAAGTTCACCCAGCCCAGGACCCCGACACATCAAATTGCCACCCCAGGACCCTAGCATCTCAAAATCCCCCACCCAGCTGGCTACAGCACAGGCCTGCTTCTCACGCCGAAACACACACACACACACACACACACACGAGTCCCCTTGGCCTCTCCCTTTGTCAACATCAAGAATCTTTCCTTTCAAATAATCCTGTCAAAGGCCTGGTTATTCCAAAAATGTAAGCTGGAGCCCTGCCTGATGGCTGGGGGTAGGAGGCCCAGCTAGTGTCACAGAGACATAGAAGGAAGAGACGCTGCAGTTCCACATGGATCCGGGCACTCTGAGGCACTGCCCTCGACCACCTGCAGATCGGCTCCATAGCTCCTCAGACCTGGCAGCCAGACCCCATCCCACTATTGGCTTGGATTACAGGCAGTGGGGATCCCTTAGGGCAAGGAAAGGACAGCCAGGCCAGGGGTTGGACCAGGACAGCAGTGTACAGCAAAAAGCAGTTTGCAGGGGTTTAGGGCTGTGACTCCCACTCAACTTCCCTGAAGAGGAGACACCTTGAAAGCCAGCATCTGGGCTGTCCCTAACACATGTTTGCCTCAGCTCCCACCTACCCCTACACCACCCAGACCATCCCTTTACCCCACTCCCTCCTGGCTTCCCTGGCAGAGGCTGGCCTTGAGAAAGGCCCAGTACCCAGCAATATGACTGCAGTACCACGGACAGCCACTCCGTGGCAGGCGCAGCCCACACTCCTGAGCCAGCGCTGGGAGCCCAGGAAGGAGGGGACCAGGACAGACTGGCCAGGCAGCAAGAGGTAGGATTTGTAGGATTCTCAGTCTCAAGGGAGGGGGCATGGGCTGTGGAGTCAGGTGGCCTCTGTATATTGCTTTAGAATGACTTTGGACCAGTAGGCGGCGGGGGGGAGGGGAGGGGGACACTCATCTGCAAGGCAGGGGGAGCATGCCGACCCCATGGAGCTGAAATGGAATGACATAATACGTGTGCCACTCTGCCAGGCTCAAGGAAGTCCTCATACACTGGAGAAGAGAGGCAGAGAAGGGGTGTGAGTTCTTAGAATGCAGAGGCTCTAGGGCCTACCCTACCCGCCCTGCCCTGCCCCCACCCCAGCTAAAGAGACCTGGCTTTGGGTGAGGCAGCAGTCCCTGCCCAGCCCAGCCTACCTCCCAGCCCCTCTGGGGATGGAGACTAAGGAAGGGGAGGCATGCCTTTCACCAGTCAGTGTACTGCAGGGCACTGAGGAGGGCTAAGGAGGGTTAGGGAGGAGCAGGGCAGAACCAAGCCTGGACACATTCCAGTTGCAACAGGTACAGCACATCCTCGCCCCAGAGAAGGTCTCTGCCATTCATCAGAACACAGCACCTAGCTCACTTTTCTTTGTTGACAACCCATACCCAGCAGTCCACAGGGCACAGAGCATCACTGTCCCTGCCCAGCATCACAACCCACTTAAGGGTCTGGGGCTCCACCCACTGTCCCAAATCCAATTTCCTACCCCTAGACAGCACTGGCCTAGGCCAAGCCCCAGGCAGGAGCCACACATGGCTATAGCAGGATAGACCCTATCTCTCACAGCAGTACCAGGCAGGAGGAGGCTGCAGATGACCCTGAGTGGCCTTAGGCAAGTTCCTCGGATCAGAGTCTCTATGTGACCATCTGTAAACCAGGTGTCACTGAAGCCTCCTCACTAACCCTAACCTGCATCACCTCACGAAAATCACTGAACACATGGAGGTCTGTGAGCATTTGTGCCCACGTGACCTATAGTACAGGCCTGATGCTCGCGCCCCATGGGCCAAGTATTCAACAGGGCCCAGTTCAGTGTGCAGGGTAAGACCAAGGAAGAGCATCAGTCAGATAGGTGAAGAGGCCGGTTCTGAGCTGCTCCGCCCATCCGGCAACCCTAGGCTCTTGCTCTGCCTGGTGTTGCTGTTGCTGGGGGTAGGTCACCCACTTCTCTGAGCTTCAGACTCCCTGTGGGTACTGCAGAGATAAGTGATTCCTGCCCTGGGTGCCAGATGAGATGACAGATGGCCTTGTGGAAGCATCCAGAGCTCAAAAGAGGTGGGGAGCTGGTTCCCTGCAGGGAAGGTGACCTCAGGGAAGCAGTCATGCTCACCCTGGTTGCCTCCCCACCTTGCTGTGAACAAGAGGAACTGTGGCCCGGACCAGCCCAAAGTCAATCAGAGGGCAGGAGGCTGGGGTTGCAGTCGGCCTGTCCGCCCCCAGGCAGAGAAGCTGTCTCCAGAGCAGCAGCCCAGGGCTGTGCAGTGTCAGGTTATATTTAGCCTGGTGGCAGCGACAGGAAGATGCAGCGGGAGCCGCTCCTGGCCGGGGGCCACCGTGTCGCTAACACAGCTCTCATGGGCAGCCTGGGGCTTAGAGAAAGTGAGGGACATTGAAGGCCCTGGGGACAGAGTAGGGGAGCCTGAGAGGCCAACTGGTGAATGAGTGAGTGTGTAAGTATGAAAGAGAGAGAAAGAGACCAATCCAACAATCCTGACTCCAGAAGCTGAGAAATGCAGAATCCCAGGAAACACTGCAGGGCAGGGCTGAGAAACATAAGCCAGACCCCAACTCCAACCAAAGCTGCATCTCTGGACAGACTCCTCCCCCAGCCCTTCTAGCCTGAGACCCACTCAGCAATTATAAGGCCATAAATAGGGCCTCAGGGGCCACCATAGTCATCTAGGCCCCCACCCAAACCCCCAACATGTGGCATGCCTGAGCCACCTTTGTCCTGGACTATTGCAGTGGACTCAAGAGAAAGCTCTACCTAGAAGAGCTCTTCCTAGCTCTGCCACCGTCTGCGTCTCCTAGGTGCCATGCAGCCTCTAGGGCTTGTACCCTCATCCTGCATATGCTGGGAGTTCCACCCCCTACCCTCCCCTGAGAAGCCCTGGGAAAATGAAACAGGGCATGGTGATGTGGGAAGCTACTCTCCACAGTGCTCTGAGTGGACATGCCAAGGGCCTGTGCAAGCTGCTGGCCCCACAACCCACCACCCCTACCTGCTGACCTCCAATTCCTCTTGTCCTTCTAGGACCCCTTCAACAAAGGTTTTCTTTCTTTCTTTTTTTTTTTTTTTTTAATTAAATCATAGCTATGTACATTAACGCAATCATGGGCTACAATGTGCTGGTTTCATACACAATCTGAAATACTTTCATCAAACTGTTTAGCATAGCCTTCACGGCATTTTCTTAGTTACTGTATGAAGACATTTGCATTCTGCATTTAGTAAGTTTCACTTGTACCCTTCTAAGATGCACCGTAGGTGTGGCCCCACCAATTGTCCTCCCTCCACCCATTCTCTTCCCTCCCCTCCCTTCCATGGCCCCTTTCCCCATAGTCTTGTGCTCTAATTGGGTTATAGCCGTCATATGAAAGCTATAACTTAGCTTCATAGTAGGGTTGAGTACATTGGATACTTTTTCTTCCATTCTTAGCAAAGGTTTTCTTGACTGCTCCATCTGGCCCTCATGCATGCTTCTCTCTGAGAACTCTTCTAAAACAACACACCCAGCTCAGCACCTGTAGCACAGTGGTTATGGCACCGGCCACATGCACAGAGGCTGGTGGGTTCAAACCTATCCCCGGCCAGCTAAACAACAATGACAACCACAACAAAAAATAGCAGGACATTGTGGTAGGCACCTGTGGTCCCAGCTACTTGGGAGGCTAAGGCTAGAGAATTGCTTGAGTCCAAGAGTGTGAGCTGTAATACCATGGCACTCTACTGAGGGTGACAAAGTGAGACTCTGTCTCAAAACAAAAACAAAAAAATAAAATGACACCCCTCCTACAGGAGACCATTGCATGCTAGCTTCTGGGCTGAGTGAGCATCCTCCCTCTGGTGAGGGAGGCTGGCAGCTATAAGACTGATGACGGACTCAGGAGTAGTAACCTGCAGTCATGGCGGGTATAGACAGGCCACAGCCCCACCTGTCACCTCCCTTCCAGATCCAGGAGCACACACCACCCTTCTGCAGCAGAAGTTGCCCACTTCAAACCCCTGGGTCACCCCACTGAGCCACCATGGGGATTTAGGTGTCTGTCACCAAAGCAATATTCAATATGGTTACCAGTTATCCAGAAACACAGAGGCTGACCTCCTAGGAAGGTGGGGGAAGGGCAGAAGAAAGCAGGAGCTACATTAAGTGTGATATTCCTGAATCCCTCAGCCCCTTTTACTAGGAGCCCACACACAGCCTGCAAGGGGCAGAGAAGGCAGAGTTGCCACTGTCCCCAAGAGACAATCTAGGGGTCTCTACCCTCCTCCAGTGCCCTGGAAGCTTCTGGAACTATATTCCATCTTAGCTCCCAGCATACCTCAGAGAGCCTGGGAGGCCCTGATAAAGCCCTGTCCCAATTCCAGCGCTGCCATGGGTCACTGCTTAAACCAAGAGTTATCATTCGTCCCTGACTTGCATACCCAGAGGACACCATGAAGGACTAACAAAACAAATGCAAGTGCCAATGAGAACCCCCTGAAAAGTCAAATGGGATATTTAAGCTCAAAACACATGACAATGACCCAAATATAAACAGAAAAAAATTGGTATTATTTGCAGATGATAAGGTTATCTCCCTAGAGAGAGTAAGAAAAAAAAATCAGCAAATAAACAATTAGAATAAGAGAGTTCAACAAGGTTGCCAGATACAAGATTAGCCCACAAAAAATACGTAGTTTTGCTCTAATCTAGCAACAAAGCAATTAGAAAAATAGTCAAAAACGAGGTATCTTTTAGAATAGCAATGAAACCATTATTACAAAGTATCTAGGAATTGACCAAGAATCCACAAGACTGCTATAGGAAAAGCAAAACAAAACAGAATTTTAAACTAATAAAGGATATAGAAATGATGCAGCAAATGGAGAAAGAGTTCAGGCTCTTGACTGGGACAAATATTATAAAGATTATCAATTCTCCTCAGATAAATCCATAAAACCAATCTAATTCCAATCAAGATTTTAGTGGGTGTTTTTTTTTCCCCAGGAACTCAGTACACTTTCCCTAAAGTTATGAAGAAAAAACCACTAATAGTTATACCAACCTTTAAAAAGAAGAAAAGAAAGATACCAAGACATACTGAACATTATAAGGCTTTTTAATGTGGCTTTGATGTAAGAACAGACAAATATTTGGAACAGAAAAGAGCTATGGCTCTGTGGGAAATTAACCCATGATAAAGGTAGCCCCACAAATCAATGGAAAAGAACAGACTGTTTACTAGATATGTTAGGAAAGTTGGCTCATTACATGGAAAAAATAAAACTTGATCCCTACTTGACACCACATACGAGGTAGGCTCAGGATGGATTAAAGATCCAACTTACACATGGAAAACAATTAACAGATGAAAACAGACCTTTGCAGCCTCAAGATGGGACAAATGAACTTCTTCAACAAAACTTCAAAAGCACAAACAAAACTAAAGATCAATGAATTTGTATTAAATTTTTTTGTGTGTGGTTTTTAGCCTGGGCTGGGTTTGAACCTGCCACCTCCAGCGTCCTACTCCTTTGAGCCCCAGGCGCCGCCCTGTATTAAAGTTTTTGTCTCTGTTGGATAAATTGGAGAGTGAATGGGAGAAGATATTTGTAATATTACAATTCAGCAAGGAATTAACCTGGGATATACTGAATATTTAAACATATGCATTTGTATTTCTACACTGTACAAGCAACTCCTGCAAATCAATAAGAACAAAGGCAGCAACTACAAAAGAAAACTAAACAAAGGATGGAAGTAGGCAATGCACAGGAAAGTAAACCAAAAGGCTATCAAGCCTAACAGACATTAAAACTCAATAGAAATCAAAGAAATGAGGTTAGGCAAGGTGGCTCACACCAGCAATCCTAGCACTTTGAGAGGCTGAGGCAGGAGAATCACTTGAGGTCAGGAGTTTGAGACCAGCCTGGGCAATATTGAGACCCCATTTTTACAAAAATAAAAAATTAGCTGGGTGTGGTGGCTCTCAGATAGTTGGGAGGCTGAGGCAAGAGTTTCACTTGAGCACAGGGGTTTGAGGTTGCTGTGAGCTATGGTGATATCACTGCACTCTAGCCCAAGCAACAGAGTGAAACTCCTCTGCCAAAAGGGAGGGAAAAGGAAGGGAGGAAGGGAAGAAGGGAGGGAGGGAGGGAAGGAAGGAAGAAGGAAAAAAGGACAGAAAGAAATCAGAGAAAGGCAAATTAAAGCAACAAGAAATCACAGTCACCAAACAACTGAGGCAAAAATTAGAAAGGCAGATAATGTCAAATGTGGCAAAGACATGGAGGTATAAGAATGTCATGCTCTGTTTATGAGGCCTCTGATGGCTATGGCCATGGGAGTTTAAAATCTGGCAATACTTAGTTGAATATCTACATATCCTGCAACCCAGTAAATCCACTTCTAGGCATATACTCCACAGACATCATCACACAAGTCTGGAAGGGACCATGCCTGAGGATGTTCATGTAGCATCACTTATGGTGGCAGGGAGTCGGAGACAAAGTGTGGTTCCCCCAGAAGAGTGGGCAGATACAGCATGGTAGGTGCACACCACAGAACATGGAAGTACAGACCAAGCACCAAACAGCAGCCCAGCTGGTCTTAACGCGTACTCATGAGTAAGAAAAGTGAGTGCCAAAGAACAACATATAGCACAATATCATTTACATAAATTAAATCTATATGCATATTTCCAGACAAAATACACATTTGCAAGAACATATGCAAGCAACACATTCACAGCAAGAACATTTGAACCATTGCCTGTAGGGAGGGTAATGAGACTGGGGAGTGAGATAAAGGGAAAAGGAAAAAATAAACTGAAAGAACGGGGAAAAACAACAACACAAATGCTGTAATTGTAATTACTTGGGGAGAAGCAAGAGCTGGAGCCAGCAGAAGCCTGGGGAAGAAAGGGGACAGGCAGGCCAGGGTGCAGAGCAGGGCACAGGGTGGGAAAGGGACATCACAGAAACAGGAGTGCTGAGGCCAGAGTCAGGCTCACTTCCCACAGTCACAACAGCACTGACCAGGACCTATATAGCCAGGGGATGAAGCCTGCTTAATGGCAAGCAGAATGAGCCCTGCCACCTCATGCTTTGCTATAGAAGGCTGTCATCTTATTTCAGGAACACCCTTGTCCCCCACAGCACATGGGGGACAGGTGCTGTGATCCAAATGAGCATAGGAGAAATTGAGACTCCCAGACCCAACCTAAAATCCAAGTTTCCTAAACCCTCAGCCCAGCATGCCCAGAGGCATGCAGCCTGTGCATTCCAAACTTGGCAGGGCTCTAGGTTGGAAAGAACAGCTAGGCTCGAGTTCCCACTCAGGTACCTGCCAGCTGGGTGAACTTGGGCGAGTTTCTTAGCTTTTCTAAGCAAGAGTTTCCCTCTTATAAAGTGACAGAGTTAATCCTACCTTCCAGAGGGCCATGAAGGCACACCCCCAGCTCATAATCTGTAAAGTAGACACAGTACGAGTGTACCGTGTTTGTGCTGGGCAGCTGCCATCACCCCCATCAGCTCTTTGGCAGCTGTAAGACTTTGTTCCCCCACCCAGACTTCCTCAGTTTACCTCTGAGGGTGTGTAGGATATGAGCCTGCAGGTACCTTCCCTGTGCCCACAATATCCCCTGCCTGTGGCAGGGGTGGGGAACCTCTGACATCACCTCAAGTCACCTCTCTCCAGTCCCACTTTCCTCTGGCCCCGACAGCCTCCCCATCCTCTATAACCCCTCCCAGCCATGACAGTCTACTTTTCTAAGGCTTTTTGCATAATGGGACCCGGAAGCCCAAAGATAAGAAGTGATTTGCCCAAGATCACCCAGCAGGACTGGAACCACGCTGGAAATTGCCTCCAGGTCAACTAACTCTCAGGAAAGGCTTCTGCAACACAGCACACTGCCTGTTTCATTCATTCACTCATTCATTCATTCATTCATTCAGCAAATATGGGCTGAGCTCCCACCATCCACTAGGCAAGTAGCTACAACAGAAAACAAAGTAGCATGTTGCTTTGCTGCCCTCGTGGAACTTCCAATCTGGTGGGTAAGCTGGACATGGCAGCCTCACCCAGCACCATGACCAAGGCAGAGGAAGACCCTGCCAAGCCCTGACGGTGCTCTAGTCTTGTGGACAAGCAACCAAAAAGGAGAGGGGTTCATGTGAGGCCAATCACAGTTGGCAGCATCTTCACAGAACTTGCCAGTACTGTTCCCCCAGGTGTCCCCTCTCCCCTATCCCCTCTTCTCTTACCCTCCTATGCCATATCAGAGGGAAGTTCTATTAAACTCTCTTATAATACAGGGGGAATGAGGAGGGGAACAACAAGAGACAATGTGTTTTTAAAGAAAAAGGATCATTCTCAACCCAAGTGTAACCGTTCTCTAGTTCTCTAAGGGAGACATTCCATACCCTTGGGGGAAACGTCTAAGCATAAAAGGGCTTTCTGGGTACCTCTTAAATCATGCCACACAAGAAGCCACCTCTGGGTGGAAAAGAGGCCCCGGCTTACCCCATCTCACACCCCGCAGCTGGCCCTCCTGCTGCCCCACACCCCCTCTCCCCAAGGCCACCGTCAAACTGCTCCCATCCCAGACAGCTCTGCACAAATATTTACATATCTCCTCTCGGGGGCTACAGAAGACACAACATGAAGGAGCCATCCTCCCGACACTCTCCAGACCCAGAGGTGGGCCGAGTAGTAGCCAATACCCTTCAATCCAGTCATGCCTGCCTCCCCGTGGGGTGGACCTGGATGGGAGGTGTCCCCAGCAGACAAGAGCAGCCAGCCCCAGCTCAGGGATGATGCCCACAAGCCCCTCCAAGCCTCTAGTAGCCTCTCACCTAGCCAGGGAAGGGGAACCTCAGAAGGAAAGCATTGCAAGGGAAAAGGCAGCTGCCTAGAGGCAAAGCCCAGATAGCCCTTCAAACTCCTATGCCTATACCTGGAAGCCCCAGGATGCTCTCACCGGGCCCTATCTCCACGCTATACTGGGCCCTGGCCAGAAGAAAAGGGACATCCCTGCCCCTGAAATGAAGGGAGCCCCCCCCACAAGGCTTCAGCCCCGTGGGAAAAGTGCTCCTGTGTCTAAGCTCAGTTGCTCCTGGAACCACTCTGTTCTGCTTCCCATCTCAAGGAGACAAAACCCACCTAGGCACCAACCTCTGTCTCACCTGCCTTCCCAAGCCTAAGGCTTCCCATTTCCAGGAAAAGCTTCTCTTATCACCAGCCCAGACTAATGGGAGGCCCGGGGACATGAGAGAATGAGGAAGAGTGTGTCTGAGATAGAAAGGGGTCATCCATGAGGGAGGAGGGATGTGGTGGTGACAGGGCAGGGTTTCTGATTTAAGGGGACAGGGAGGGATGGGCAGAGAGCTCAAAGGAGAGATGCTGGCACCAGCAGTGCCTGCAGGAGCACCTGGAGGCTGGGTTTGAGTCCATAGCCTAGGGGGTATGGGCCACCTCTGGGACCCTAGGGGCACAGTGCACCGGGGAGCAGGCTTGGACAGCAGGTGCCCACCCCTCCCCCAGCTGCAGCATCAGCTGTTACAATGGGGGCCCTATGACCCTGTTACCATGGCAACCAGCCTGCAGCTGGAGTGGAGAAGCCGATAGACTCTTCTCCAGAGACACCCCCATCCCCACCCACACACAGGCTCCTGGGGATACCGGGACATGAAGCCAGGGCAGGACAATCGGAGGTATGGGGAGCCAGACAGCCCAGAAGATAGAGGCTCAAAGGGGCAGGAGACACAGGAGGAGGGCTCAGGGGCACTCAAGTAAAGAAGAAGAGAGACAGATGCAGGGAAAAAGAGATAAAGAGCAAGGACGGGGAGAGTCGCTATGCAGGCCGGGAGTGACAAAGTCACCATCCAGGCAGGCAGCAACAAAGGCTAGGAGGCTGGAGATGTGGAGAGTGGGAGAGATGCCAGGAGGACGGGAGGACGGGCACAGGCCAACCGAGTAGCCGCTGGGAGACAGGGAGCAGCGATGGAAACAAAGAGCAGAGGGACACCAGAGACAGAGAAAGGGGCCTCTGTAAGGGCTGCTAGAGAGGAGCCATAGACCCCCTGCATGGCAATGTGGGAGCACAGGTGTGTACCCAAGCCAGCACCTGCTGCCCAGAGTGCCTCCCAGGACCCTGCAGGGGTGTCACCGCCAGCCAGCCCCACAATACTGGGCTCTGCTCCCAATTCCATCTTAAGCCTGGGCCTGACAGTAAGGGGATTTGGCACAGGACCAGAGAGCCCCGGACACCCCACGTCTCTCCCTCCAGCCCACACTCCCCCAGTCTAGCCTCCCCACCTCCCAGCAGTCCTAGCAACTAAATAATGGCGCTGTCTGGCTCCAGGCCCTGACAGTGCACAGAGCTAGGCTGGAGGCACCGACACAGCACAGCTGTCCACTGCGGCGCCTGCCAGTGGAAGGCTCCACCTCCTGCCCAGCTCCCCTCCCCAGGGCTGGCCCAGGAAGAGACCCTGAGAAAGGCCTGGACAGAACTAGAGGTGGCACTGGCATTCCTCATCTCCACCTCTCTACTTGGCCCCTGTGCGAGTTCACACACCCATATGCGGGCACACACATGCATGCAGCCCAGGCCAGGCCCCTGAGTGTTTCCAGGCAGAGGAAGGGGAGACTGAGGAACTCTGTCCATATCATCCCAGGCCTAGAGCGCCAGGATATTGGGCTCCTAGGGGGCTGAGGGCCAAGGCCAGCCTGTTACCCAATAGGAGATCCCTGAGACCCAGCGAAACTAGGTTAGAACAGAGCAGGGAGCAGGTAAAGATGGCTGGCATAGGGTTCCTGGGTTGCAGTCCCATTTGGAGTTGTAACTTAGAGAGGGAAAAAGAGTCTGAACCTGTGGGGGCCCTGGGTTCCAGTCCCACTCCCTCCACTGGTAATCAGACCTCTGCTTCTCAGATCCTCCATCTGTAACTTGAGTGGGCTGGATTAGGTGATTCTCAAGGTCACCAAGATTCCACAATAGCTCCTCTGCAAGAGTCCTGTGTCCGTCCTCTCCTGAAGCAGCCAGACTGGACCAGGAGGGACGGACAGCTCCACCTCGGAGGACCCCACACATACTACAGCCAAAGACAGAAACATTCAGACCACTGCTACCAAGGGGCCAAATCCCTCAGTACAAGTGATACCCACAGTGGGACTGGCACAGCATGCAGAGTAAGGCCTGCTGTGGGCACTTTCTAGAGAGCTCAGCATCTTCATGAGCATCTCAGTGAGCCACATTATCCCAGAAGTGGAAACAAGCTCAGGAAGTCAGCCATCTTGTCCAATCACATGTAATTTCCAGTGTTAGATATGAACCAGGACTTATGGATGCATATTCTTTTCATCAAACCAGTGGTTTGCAAACTTTCAAAACAAAACTTCACATAAATTAATGTATACCATATAGATAGCCCAGTGGCTCTTTGGCTTCATTTTCAATATTTGACAGCAGACCAGAACAGTTAAGGATCTGGTCAAAAAATCTTGGGCCCTGTTCCCAGCTCTGTCACTTTCTACCTGTGTGACTGTGGGGAAGTTGTTTAATTTCTCTGAACTTCAGTTTCCTCATCCTTACAATGGAGATAAAACTAGTGTCTATCTCTCAGTGTTATTGTGCAGACTGCATGAGATAAAGTAGGGACAATATTAAGCCCAGGGTCCAGCCCCTAGAAACAACCCACTGTCTTCAAGGCCCTGGCTTCCTGCCAGCTACAGCCCTGATTGCTGTGAACAAACTTTTCCACAGGGTCCATACCACTCCAGTGCCGTCCACTGATGCCACAGTCTGCATCCTATGCAAGCAGGGCTATGGAGAATATAGTTCACAGGACAATCTCCACCACCCGTGAGTATACACTGGTGGAGGATGGGTCATGGGCCTTGCTGGCTGATTCCCGGCAGGACACGGAGTGTGTTCACCTCATGCAACAGACAAGCTCCCAGAGGGCAGAAGCCTTGTCAATCCTTCAGAGTGCTCTGTCTCTAACAGTCTGGCACTGCTCTCGGGGGCTCAGTAAATGCTTATTGGACATACACTAGTAAGTAGCAGCGTTTGGGCAGTCCAACCTCACGTCCTGGAGTGCCCTGGAGCATCCTCGAAGCCGTATGATGCCTGCAGGCCCCAGCCCGGCTGCACTGCCCTCCCATCCCAACAGGGCAGCTGTGGTGTGGGAGCAGCCCCACCCCAGGCTCTGTTTATCCACTCACCACTCTCCGGAAGCCCAGCAGGGCTGGGAGGCAGTGGCTGAGCAGAGACACCTGGCACAGGAGGGAGTGCTGGGGTGGGGTGCTCAACAGATGAGACAAAGGGAACTGAGGTGCTTTGAAAGGCACACACCTCCTCCAGGTGCCATTGAAGTGCTGAAGAGAAAGGAGGCAGGAGAGGGAAGGCAGAGAACAAGCTGGAGTCCAGCAACCCTGACATCTTCTCAGAGCAGTCAAGTAGCAGATACTGCCCTAGGATAGCCTGCCTGTGGCCAGAGGTCAGCACCCAGCTGCCATCTAACCTATTTACTCCATCACAAACATACCTGCCTAACCTGACCTTAGACCACCTTGTTCAAGGTGCCCACATCTATCCAGGTAAGAACCAGTGGCGCCAGGCCCACAGCCCAGCAGCCTCCTGGCCACCATGAAAACCATCTCACCAGAGTGAGGTGGAGAGAGTCAGACCATGTTTCCCACCTGGCATCAAGCAACAGCCCCTTTTAACCCACCCCATGTCCTTCTAGGCCCCGCCCCCTTCCTCTAGGCCCCGCCCCTAGTGGCCCTGCCCCGACCCGCGCCTACCATCTTTCCGGTAGAAGGCAATCTCCACTTTGCGCTCCTCGGCGCCCAGCAGGGCCTGCGCGATCTGCGCTGCAGCGCGGCGCTGCGTGCGCGGCCCGTGCAGGAAGTCGCAGGTGCAAGGCCGCTGCATCACTTCAGCCCGCGAGTAGCCACACAGCTCGCAGAACCCGTCGTTGCAGTAGATGACCGCACAGTTTTCCACCCGAGCGTTGGCGATGATGAACTTGCGGCCTGGGGGATGGGGTTGAGCGGGCACGTGAGCGGCGACCCCTGCCTACCGAGCTTCCAACCCTAACCCCACGTTGTCTTGGCACACGCAGCCACCCGAGGACTCCCCGCCGCAGGGAGCACAGCAGGGACCGGGGTCCCCAGCAGGGGGAATGCAGCTGTGCCCGACACAGGTGTCTTGGCGCGCCCCCTCCCCCGCCTAGGCCCTCTGGCTGACTGCGTGGTTTCCCTCTGGAAGGCTGCCAGGAGCCCGCTGCCCCCTCCGCGCCCAGGGCTGAGGCCTGCCTGGGCGGGTGTCAGCAACGCGTGTCAGCAGCCGAAGCGAAGGGATAAACAGTGAGCCTGGAAGGGGCCTGAGAAGAGCCAGAGATGGCTGTCCGCCTTCCCTTTGCACCAGCTCCTCTAAAGTCTTCCTCTAGACCCATGCTCTCCAGAGTAGGGGGGCGCTCCCTGAGCCACTCCTTACCCCAAGGCTCCCAAGGAAATCATTCTCCCAAGTATCTTAGGATCCTATCAGATCAGTAGCTCCTGGAACTTCTGAACTCCCTAGGAGGCTGAGGGCAGAAAGCATGGGGGGGGTGGGGGGGGTGCTGAGAGTGACTGCACCAAAGACAATGAGGGAAGTAACACATTGAGCATTTGATGCTCTCATAACCCCATAAGATAGGTGCCATTATCTTTATTTTATAGATGAAACCGAGGCTCAAGGGAAGTTCGGCATCATGCCCAAGTCTTGCTAGTGCCAGCTTTTGAACCTTGGTCTGGCAGAGGCAGAGAAATGAGCTAAGGGTCACAGACTGAAGCTCAAGGTCATAGGGAGAAGAGAAAGGGACCTGCAACTCCAAACCCCAGCAATACCTGGAGCTTGGGGTGTGCCTGGGATAATGGCCCAATTATTAGAAAACAGACCCAGGAAAGGGGAACTTCCCCAGGGATATGAGGCCTTCCTCAGTTTGGCCCCAACAAGGAGAAGAGCCCAGTGGCTCCATTTCCACTAGACTTGGCTCCTGAGCTCTGCATCTGTCCCAAGAGCCAGGCTGGCAGGTGAGCAGCAGACAGGCAGCCTCAGCTTGTGCCAGCTGTGATGCTCTGGGAATAAAGCTTTTTATAAACAGAAGTTTCCGGTCACTTTGGCCTTTAATGCCAGGGTTTTCTGTAGCAATAGAAACAGTCTCTGTCCCCTTCACCATGGGCACATCCCTGAAGCTACAGCCCTAGACAATCCCACCAAGGAGGCCCATGCTGCTGCAAGGATACCCTGAGGCAGGCCCCAGCCAGCAGGCTCTTCCTCAGCCCTCCCTTCCCCTGGCTTCCAAGAAGTTACTTTCTGGAGCTGGGTCATCTTTAGGTCAGTTCCCAAGACCCCCTAAACCTCCCAGGGAGCCATCAACCTTAAGAATCAGGGCTTCCTGTCACATGAAAAGACACCCCCACACACACTCACCCTCCATCTCCATCTGAGCCCAAGGCAGTCTGGTGTAACACACACACACACTAGCTTCATAAATGCAAAACCATTCCTGGTCCTCACTCTCAGGCCTGGAGAGCAGTGCAAGTTTCTTCGAAGGCCAGCCCCACCCCACCCCCACACCCTCACTGAGATCCTGGAATACTAGGACAGAAGGCCTGCCCCCTCCTAGATGTGGAAACTAAGACCTAGAGAGGGCAGCAAGGTCACACGGCACTCAGTGGTAGAAGTGGAGCTAGAAGGCAGCCCCCTCCCCCCAAATCCAGGGCAGGTTCTTCCCTGTGCCTGCACAGCCTCCTGAGCTTGTGGGAAGGAAAACCCCAGGGCGAGGTCCTCCACCAATGTCACTGTCTCCACCCCCTCAGGATCATCTTGTTCCTCAGCTTCAGACAAATACTGCCCATTGAACTGAGTCCTCCCTACCCCCACCACAGTTACAAGCACACATTGTCCTGTGCTCACAGGGTCATGGACAAGGAATGTCACCCTTTCCCAACTCCCAGAGACCTTGGCAGTCACACCCACTGTGGCACATGCAGCCTTGGGGACAGGCACATGAATGCAGGGTGGGTGCAAATGCCCACACCAAGCATATTTACTTATCATGGGACCTTTCTAGAATCTTCCCCTACCAGGCCAGCATTAGAGGTGTTGTAGTCTCCACAAGAGGGTTGGGGGACATGACAGGAACAGATTACCTTCAAAGCCCAGCTTTCAGCCTCTCACACAGGGCCCACAATCTTAAACCTTATCAAAGACACCTCCCACTGGCCCAAGCAGCCTCTAATTCATGGACAGCACACCACATACACACTCAAGAACAGATTAGGTGCTGACTCTACATTCTTAGCTCTCCATCCCTCACATACAACACAGCCAAGATCAGCTCCCTGGCTGGGCATAGTAGCTCATGCTATAATCCCAGCACTTTGGAATGCTGAGCCAGAAGGATTGACTGAGGCCAGGAGTTCAAGACCAGCCTGGGCAACAAAGTGAGACGCTCCCCCCTCTAAAACTAAAAAATAATAAACAAACAAACAAGAAAAGATTGGCATGTACTCTTAGGGTCCCAAGGTTTGGGTCACATATACTCTTTTGTCCTTGCATGAACAAAGCCCCATACACATCCAGGCACCCATAGTTGGAAACACTTGCACACTCTCTTCCCAGACCCTCTTCCCTAAACACGCAGAGTGTCACACACATTCTCCGATCCCAAAGCCTGAGTTTCCTGCCGCAAGCCTCTTGGCCCCATCACTACCGCCCCCCAGCACCAAGACTTGCCCCTGCGCTTCCCCCTACCCCACCCCCGCCAGCACCTGGGGCCCACCAGCCCCCATTGACTCGCACTGAGAGACGCACTCCGCCTGGGCACGCCCCCCCCCATCCACACTTCTTAGAGCTCGGCCCGCCCCCAGAGCCCCCTCCCCGACTGGCCCCCTCCCCCACTCACTCTGGCCCTCAAACTTGCGGATGATGGTGTCGAGGAAGGTGTTCTGCGGAGCGACGTGGCCCCTCCGCACCGGCATCCTGAGCCCATGGGCGGGCCGGGCGGGCCCCCACCCACCCCGGCGGCCCGGCCCGGCCCAGCACTAGGCTTCGGGTGGCCTGGCCGGGCCGTGGTTCCCGCACCCCGCGGCCAAGCTGAGCACGGGCGGGGCCGAGACTGGACTGCGGGCGCTGGTTCCCGCTCGGCTCCCGGCTCCGGACCGCGGCGGCCTGGAGCCGCCTCAGCTCGAGCCGCCCGCCGCCCGCACACCTGTCTGTCGGCCCCAGCCGAGCCGCGAGCCCCGCTCCGCCGCGTCCGCGCGCTGCGCTCCGCCCGCCCGCCCGAGAGCCGGGCTCTCAAGCCCGCCCGCCAGCCGGCCCGCCGCCGCCGACAGCCGCTCGGGCGCCCGCGGCTGGGGCAGCGCCTGCGGCTCGGCCCGGCCGCTGAAGGGTTAATGTGGCGCGCGCCCCTCCGGCTCCGGCCCCCGCCTCCCCGGCCCCCTCCCGCCTGCCGCGCGCTCGCAGCACCGCCCTCTCCCCCTCAACCCCGCGCGCCCGCCCTTCCGATTGGCTGAGCCTCAACGAGGGCTCCCCCCAGGCACAGCCCCCAGCTCTGCCCAGGAGCCCTTCGGATTCGCGCGCCCCTAACAGGGAAAAGGGACCCTTAGTAGGTGGGAACTGTGAGGACAGGTGGACCGCCGGCTTGGAGGCGGCCAGGGAGTGGGGGAGAGTTGAGGGCAGAGAAACCTGATTTAAAGGGAACGGGCCGGTCCCTTATGCCCTAGTGCACCACCACCCCACGCACTGGCTTGTTACACACAGCATGCGATCACTGTCTACTGTGGGTGACAGGGGCAAGACCTGGGCGCTGGGAAGATGAGCCCAGGGGAGACTCAGGAAATGGGAAAGGCAAGGCCATCTGGAGGCCCTAGGCAGCAGAGATCAGAGATAAGGGTGGATGAAATTTAGGAGGGGCACGCCCCCCACAACACACACACACACACACACACACACACACACACTCCTCTCTGAGGTTATGCCGGGCTCTGCATGGGGGTTGCACAGAGAGGGACACTCTGATGGGAGTTATGGGCTCCGGGCTGCGGGATCAAAGAAAGGCAAGAATCTCGAGGTTCTAGCCAGGGGATCCCCTTGTGTGAACAGCCCGCCCTCGCCCTGCAGAGCCGGGCCAGCCTTGCAAGCCCAATCCGCGGTCTCCGAGTTCTGCGGCGATGGCCTCGGCCCAGCCCCTTGGAAAACCCTGGCCCAGCCACAGGCCCCTCCCCCGGCCAGCTGGCTCGCTCTTGCTGCAGCTCCCTTATTTAGGCAAGGAGGCCTGGGGATGTCATGGCCAGGCGGGGTATCTGCCCCCAGCCTCCCTAGGTCTGAGTAAGGGTCTCCAGGCGAGGCGTCCAGGACCTGAGCAGGCAGACAGGGCCTAGAGAAGGCCCGGGCCGGGAGGAGAGTGCTGACAGCTGAGTGGGCGGGCAATGAGGAGAGGTTGCGACTGAGCAGCCGGTGAGGGTCCCCTCCCTGCAGCCGGATCAGAGACCTGTCTAGATGGATGGGGCCATGTGGGGGCTCCTGAGGGCTTGCAGCTGCCTCTGTCCTTGGAGCAAGGGGCTGGGTCTTGTCGCCAGCAAGAATCATCATGTGGGGGTGGGGGGGAGGAGGAAAGGGGGAAAGGACAGGGAAGGAAGGCATAGAAAGAATGGTCGTGGGGAGACCACCCTACTCAGACTCTCACCTTCCACCCAGGAGCAAAAAGATGCAAATACTGGGGCCAAATGGGGCCACTGGCCAGCAGATGACACACTTTTTTATTTGCTGGTGGGTGGGCAGTGACTCAGGGAGGCAGCCAGTGGGAGAGAAGGAGGTGGCTCCACCAGCCGATGCTAAAAAAGTCCAGAGGCTCTTGCCTGTGCAGTCATTCCTTAGGCCCTCTCCATCTCCAACAGCTTCCTCACTCCCCACCCCAATACCCAGGGCCTTCAGTGGCACCGGCTGCCCCTCCTCTGTGACTTGGCAATCAGGTACATCAACACATGTGAGTTCTGGGTAGAGCCAGTCCATGCCTGGCCCAGCCCACACCCTGCCCAGTGGCACCCCTGCCGAAAGTGCAGGATGATTCACATGAGAGTGGATTGTCCTCCCTCCAGATCAGGGTATTGAGAGAAAGTGGGCAAAGGCCAACAGCTGAGAATGAAAGGAAAGGGACATCTGTGGCTTCCCTATCTCTCCAGACCAAAGGAGAGGGAGAGCCAGGCCCTGAAAGGAAGGGGCCATTCATCTAACCTGCCTAGCTGTCCTCTTACTATTATACCCATGTTTCTGGTTCAGGCCTCTGATATTATCACAAAGGAAAGACAAAGGAGTGAGAGGGCCCCTAAAAGAGAGGAGACCAGGCACAGAGTAGCCCTCCTGTGCAGAGAGGCAAGAAGAGAGCTGGCTAAGGGGGCCCTTTCTCACCTCCCCTACACACACACACACACACACACACACTCATTCAGAAGTCAAAGCCGAATGAAGGTTTCTGACTTCCCTGAAGGTTGTGAGATGAGACAAGCTCTCCCCAGGGTGTCCTTCCTGCAGTCACAGGTGCCAGGCACCAGGAAGTACAGGACAACAGATGGGCTGATGCCAAAACCTCCCCCAAACTTCTGCTTCTGCTACCCCCATATCTGGGACAAAGAGAAAAGTACCAGCCCTGATGCCAAGAGGTTGAGAATCTAGATTCTGCCCCACCTCCAGCTCAGTCTCCAAGAGCCACTTTTCAGGGGCTTTCTTTGAGAAGAGCTCTCCACCCTTCCTATAGCTGAGGAGAGAGGGAAGTTGCCTCTACGGTGAGACATATAGGCTTCTCCAAGCTCCCAGAAAAAGAGAATTTAGGGAGAAAAATCTACAAAAAATATCCTGCCCACCCTACTCTGCTCCTGCTCAGTCTGAGGGAGTTGAGGCAGTATATCCTGGGAGGAAAAAAAAATGGAAGTCTGCCCCTGCTACATACCCTCAAAGAGCTAGCCAGGCAAGACACAGCCAAAATCAGGCCCCAGAGACCATGCGACACTCACAGGGGACTGAGCAGCTTTTATAGTCTGATGGGTGCAGGAGAGACAGCTCATGGAGGAAAGGCTCCTTCGAAGCCCCAGGGAAGGAAGAACATCAAGATCATCCCTTGGTGTTCAAGGGGAAGCTTACATTGTATAGCGGGGCTTTGTTTTTCTGTGCAGCTGGGTCCTCAAAATAGAGATGTTTTCAGATGTGGTCTGAAGTTAGGGGAGAAGATTATCAAAGAAGCTGCTTGTTTTCTTCTCCCACCCCACCCTGAAGTGGGTGCTCAGGGCTTATTGATAGAAAGAAAGGAAGAAAGGGAGGGAGGCATGTCCCCCTCAAAAGCACAGCCAGGGGCAGGGTTTTCTTCACTCATAGCCTTTTGTTCCTCCATATGCAACAATCCTGTCTGCCCCTGGCCCATTCCAAGGTCTTCTTCCAACAACCAAATTCTCACCATTGGTGGGACATTTTCTCTGGCTTTGTGGTGTCATAAAGAAGCCAGTAAAATCCTAGAGACAATGATTCTGGAGACCAGACTTTTGATTCTGGTTCTGCTACTAGTTGCATTGAGAAATGTTTGCTGGGGGCTTTCTAAGCACTGGGCCTAGTTCCAGACACTGCTGGTGGACAGGAGGGATAGATGGGAATCCTCCTCCAAGGAATCACAGTCTAGCAAGTTTTAAGAGAGGTGGTGGGCAGACAGAAACTGCACAATCTGTGGTAAGTACTATGGGATTACAAGTGGTGTTGGCTGATTTCAATGGAGGAGACTGGGGGCATGTTGTCAGGGAAGGAGTTTTCACCACAGATGAAAAAGTCAAAATGGGACAGGGCAGAACCATTGTAGGTGGCAAGAACAACATGAGCAAAAGTATAGAGACTGGAAAATGAAGAATAAGGGCAAAACAGGTTTGCTGACAGTGGCGCAGCGGGCTGGCACCATTTGCAGAGGGCTGCAAGCAAAGGGGACACACTGAAGGAACAGTAGTGGAGCTGAAATGCATTATCCATGATTGTAGAAATCACATCTATTTTTGTCCATATCCTAGCATATAGTATGTATCCAATGAAGGTTTATTCAATGAGTGCAATGTGTATAATAGTTTGGAGAAACTGAGGCAAATATGAGGTGTTTCAGTTATCTATTGCTGCATAATGGCCATCCCCAAGTCCAATGGCCTAAATCAATGATAGCATTTATTTTGCTCATGGATCTATAATTAGGCAGGTTCTGCTGGGACCATTTGCCTCTGTCTTACTCCAAACTAGGCGCTGGAAGGCTCAGCCACCACATTTGGTTGATGCTGGATGTCATTTGGGACCTCAGCTAGGACTAGAGCCAGACATCTACATGAAGCCTTTCTATGTGTCCACCTGGCTTCCTTACAGAATGGCGGTGGGGTTCCAAGGATCAGTGTCCCAAGGGAAGATCAGTGAGCAATTGTGTCACTATTTTTTTTCTTCTTATGTTGTACCAACATCTTCCTCAACAAAATTGTATCACGTTTAATAACCTAGCCTTAAAAGTCACATAAAATAACTCCTTCCATAATCGTGGTCCATCATATTCAAATAAAAGGAACATAGACCCCACCTCTCAATGGAGGAGTGTCACTGTTACACTGGAAGAAAAACATGTGCCATGGGATACATTGGCACAACCACCTTGGGAAAATATCATCTGCTTCGTAGGGCTATGCAACAGGCCTGAGGAGAGATAGCCAAGATTTAGACTAGGTCAGAGGTGGTAAAAAGGGGTTCATTTGTTGTGTAACTACGGGAATATCATTAAATCTCACTTTCCTTATCTATAAAATGAGGAGACCAAACAAGTTGTTCTCTGAGATACCTTCCAACTCTAACAGTGAGTGATTCCTTAACTATACACAATATGCGTGGTTCCTCATTTTCCCTCAATGCTCACCTCAACCGCCATTTCCTGCCTCTGCTTTCTCATCCCTGGCACCCTGGGCGCCCATGGCTACTCCACAAATATCACCAAGAACCATCCTACATATTTATTTTAGACTAACAAGTAAGTGGAAAGGGAAACCCTTAAGGACAGATGAGAAGACCCCGAGACTGATCAGACTCCCACTCCACCTGCTGTGTACTTATGACCACGGGGTCCACTGAAAATAACAAACATATGATATGGACTCCCCCACAAGGAGTTCACAATCTCACCTAGGAGAGAGAACAAATGGGCATGAAATATCACAAAAACAATGTGGTATCCTGATGACACATGGAGTGAAGTTCCAAGGAAGGAGGGCCCTGAATGCACTGGGGCAGGCAGGTCCTCCTGGATGGTAAAGGTTTCCTCAGGCTCTAAGGAAGGGGATGAACATCTTCATAAAGCAAGATCCCAATAAGAGTCTGGTGTGGGTCTTCCCACCAATCTATATTACCCCCCAGCCTGAACAAGACCAAGACCCCACCTCTACTAAAAAAAAAAAGTAGAAAAATTAGCCATCTGTGTGGTGCATACTGGTAATCCTAGTTACTTGGGAGGCTGAGGCAATAGGATTGCTTGAACCCTGGAGTTTGAGGTTGCTGTGTGCTATAAAACCAAGGCACTCTACTCAAGGTGACAGTGAGATTCTGTCTCAATAAAAACCCAAAAAACTATACTTACCCCCAAATGAAAAAGAAAAAGTCCAGTTGAAGTTTCCTCTGCCAGACAACTTAACAGCCACATGTCCCTTTGATTTAAAGACTAGGCTCTTTAGACATAAGAAAGGGCTTCAAGTGAGGCTCCAGAACCTAGTGAGCAGTAGAAGCTCCAGATTACAAGAGAGGGTTTACGGGAAGGGAGACTCAGATTATAATGGGGCTAGGACACTTATCTGGATTTAATTTGCATGTATTTTTTTTTTTTTTTGAGATACAGCCTCAAGCTGTTGCCCTGGGTAGAGTGTTGTGTAATCACAGCTCACAGCAACCTCCAACTCCTGGGCTTAGGTGATTCTCTTCCCTCAGCCTCCCAAGTAGCTTGGACTATAGGCGCCTACCACTATGCCCAGCTATTTTTTGTTGCTGCCATCTTTGTTGTTTGGCGGCCGAGGCTGGCTTCGAACCCTCCAGCTCAAGTGTATGTGGCTGGTGCCTTAGCCGCTTGAGCCACAGGCACCAAGCCTGCATGTATTTCTTTAAAATGTGTTTGCTAAGCACCTAGTATGTAGCTAACACTATTTCGGGAAGTAGGCTGGTTTTTGTTTTAGTTTGGTTTGGTTCCTGTGATGCCCTCAGGGTTTGAAGAACAGTGAACTATTTTGGTATAGATTGGAGGTTATTTTGGAGTGGCTTTGAAGAATTTAAAAATAATCAAGAGCAAGCCATGCCTTGGTCTACCCTGCCAGGGAGGCTGCCGGGTAGGCGATCCTAAGCTCACTTGGCTTCTTAGTGCCTCAAGCCAGGCTGGAGCTCTGTCTCTGTCCAAGGTGCTGAAAACCCTTCATGCTGGGCTTGGCAGGAAACCAGAGAGGACAGCCCAGGTAAGAAAGACTGGGGCCCTCTCTGGAACACGGTGAAGTAGATGGTCACCTCAAACCATGAGAATGTTTATGGAGCTGGACTGAGGCTCCAGGAGGCAGCATGTGGCTTTGCTGCCTGGAAAACTCAGGTCTCACTTACCTGTATCCTTCATCCCTCAGCCCCACCACCACAGCCATCAAAAAAAGATATGGATACACTCCTGAACTTTACACATGCAACTCTTGGTATTTCCTTTGGGAGTTTCTGTTGCCTTATGAAACATTAGAGCCAGAAGCAGACACTTTCACATATTAGATTCAGAGTGGTGAGGACTCTTCCAGAAGGTTGTGTCACAAGTTATAAATGGAGCTGGACAAGAACTAAAGTGTCCTGGTTCTTAGTTAAGTCTCTTTCCTACCACACCAGCCCAGGCCAGGGATTTATATATCACATATAACAAGAGCTAAAGAAATAGGGAATTCAAGATTTATAGAGAATGCTCTAGGCACAGAGGTGGCTGTACCACCGCTCCTGAACTATGCCCTCTTCATTCTGCTAAAAATGCTAAAATCAGGCAGAATTCAGACCCTACCCCAATTTGGCCAGGGGGAGATGCAACCCATATCCTGAAGAGTAGCCAGCTCGCCCCATGAATCATGAGTTCCTGAGCCAGCCAGAAGCAAGGACCAGGGAAGAGAACTCGGATCCAAATAGGTCTCCCACTCTGTCATCTCCCCAACCTACCCACCAACCATCCACCACTTTCCATGCACCTCACTCTGTGCAGAACTCCTAAGGAAATCAAAGTATACAGCCTAGCTTCTGTCCTTACAAAGATTGCAATTATTTGAGAAGACAAGATGTTCACATGTGACTAGACAATATTATAGGAGCCAAATACAAATAATGGCAGCTAACAAGAGAAATCACACAATCCTAGATCCCAAGTCCAAGAAGTGATGTGGACCATGAATGCTTTGACTTTGGAGTAGGAAGAGATCATTTTAAGGTCGGAAGGCCAAAGGAAGGCATTACAAAGGAGAAAGGTTTGGGGGGAATTTGGCTGAGCTGAGAACTATGCTCAGGGCCTCGCCTTTGGAGACCACCAGTCCAGTGCAGGGGCTTCTCAAATGAAAGAATAGTTGGTGAGAGTGTGAAGGTGTCACCAGAGGCCAATAGTGGTGCAAAGACCCAAAATGTTCTGCAAGAGATTATTAGGTCTTCTCCCCTGGAAATAAAAAGGAGGGGGAGCCTAGAGAGCTCCCCCTTCTGGATCTATGAGGCAGAACATCACCCCTTAATAAGTGGAGGCTCCTCCAGGACTGGGCTCAGTAGTTCCCAGAGCAACCTAGGCTGAAGTTTGGGAAACCAGACAACAGAATGAGAACCCCAGGAGAACCTCAGATCATGTCAGGAACATCTTGTTTGTTGGTGTCTTGGAGCTTGCTAGGATTCAAGGGGCAGATGATCTATTTGGGAGGGCAAGAAAAGGGACAAATCACAAAATGACTGAAGGTACAGCAGGGTTTGGAGTCAGGATTTCTACATCTCACAGATCACTAAGGTGATCTAAAGGCTGCCCCTCTCACCCTGATTTGAAGAGAGGGCCTGGCCCCTCCTTGGGCACTTGAGAGGCAGGGGGAAGAGAGTTCTACCCAGCTAATCCCCTACATGGTTGCTATGGAATTTCCATGCTAGGCACACTTGATGCTCAAAGCCCTAGTTCCCAAGAGACCTAGCACCACAGCAACCACACCAGGAAACTGGGCCAGCTGAGGGATTGAAGGAGAGGAGAGGGAGAGAGGAGGAGGGAGGAAGGGGGAAGGCCCGTTGACTGATTCTGACAGCCTATTTGCCTTCTGTCTTGCACGGCCAGATAGAACTGCTTCCTATGTAAGGCCCCCCAGCCTGACACGGGGTCCCCAAGGGTCAGCATTCAGGAGACCTCAGCCTGACTCTAGAAACTCTTAATTTTCACTCTGGATCCCAGGAATGAAGGGAAATTTCAAGTCCTCACAGATGTTAAAACAGTCACATCCACACTGATATTCTTGGCTCTAACTAACTTTGGAGGGGCAGGGACCAGATGAGGAGGCAGGTCAGTGAGAGAGCCCCAGGACACACTACCCACGTGCACATGTGTACACTCACACTCATATGCACATTCACACACAGACATACTGCTATAGACAGAATGTTTGGGTTCCCTCAAAATTCATATGTTGAGATCTTAACACCAAAGTGATGGTATTGGGAGGTGGAGCCTTTGGCACAGCCCTCATAAATGAGCTTAGTGCCCTTATAATATGGAAAACGGACCCCAGAGAAATCCCTCACCTCTCCCACCATGTAAGGACACAGCAGAAAGGCACGAAGTGTGAAGCAGGACTTGAGCCCTTATCAGACAGGGAATCTGCCAATGCCTTGATTTTAGATTTCTACCCAGCCTGTGGTGTTTTGTTTTACCAGCCAGAGTAAATTGACTCTCTCTCACTTTCTCTCTCTCTCTTATACACACACACACACACACACACACACACACGCCCATGCAGAGCAATGGTTTGGAAGGGAGAGTATAAACCCCGAATTTCCCTCAGAAAGTTAGTCTAAATTTCAAGAAGCTTCCAAAGGCTGACAGTCACCCGGCTCTGCCAGGACAAGGACTTAGGATTTCCAAAGGCCTCTCAGTCACATGATTTTCCTATCAGTCTGTGGGCAGGCAGCAGAAGAATCTCTAGAAGAGTTCAGGCTGCTATCTGGCCCTGTCCTCAGGAGCCCGCCTCAGGATGAGGCAGGCATCTCCAGTCACCCCCTCCCTGACTCTCCAACTGCAAGAGCTGCCTGCACTTCACCACATCTCACATGGTCAGTCTATATAGGAAGCAGAGAGGGACAGAAGGGTAGGTCCCTGGGCTTCTGGTGTCAGGCTGCTCGCAGGGTCACTATCCACGGCTTAAATCTTATGCAAATGAGCCACTTGTGCAGGTCCACCACGCAGTCTGAGGCTCAGAGGCACACTCCACTGGCCTTTAGCCGGTTGCCTGCATCTCCTCTCTGTCGTTGAGGTCTGATCCAGAACTTCGTTCAAATCTCTTCTCTTCAGCTCTCTGCTGCCCTCATGTGGCCATCTCAAGAAGGGCCAGGGCTGCTAGGTGGCGCCTAGGGCCTAGGGAGCCCCTTTGGGACAGAAAGCCCCTTCCCCGGACTTGAAGCCCTCAACAGCTCATATCCCTGACCAAAGCCCTCCCGCCATGCCCAGCCCCAGCCCTGAAATCTGGAAGCTGAGCAAGGCTCTCCATTCCCTGCCAGCCTCCTGATGCACAGCATGAGTTACATCCTGAAGAGCAGACCTCCCTAGCCCACAGAGCTGCTGCCCTCCCCTATTCTCACCTCTCCCACCCCCCTTCCCTCAGTTCCCCTCTGCTCCCCACCCAGCCTTGCCAGCAGGCAGGAAGGAAGCTGCTCATAGTGCTGAGGGTGGGGCATTTCCAGCTCACACTGAACAACCCCGGGTTGGTCTATAAAGAGTCAGGGACTTCCGCTCCCGTCACCCACCACCCCTAGTCCCGGTACACACATCCAGGCCCAGGGCCTTCGCTTCCTAGCACAGGGCCCCAAGGTCAGGGCATCCCCCTGTCCGGCTCTGCACAATGCTCTGGTCTGAGAGGGAAGGCAGGAGCAAAGTGTGCTGCTTTCTCCGTGTTCAGGAGGGAACAGAGGCCTGGCCCCCACTCCTGGGACAGAAGCTGTCCCCTGCTAATAAGGGCCAATGAAGGCTGGAGTCTGGACCAGCCTACCAGGGGCAGGAACACAACTGCTGTCAGGGACAGAGGAGCTGGGCTTCCAACCAGATTATAACTAAAGCCCCATGAGCTTGAGATCCTATGATTTAAAATTTATTCCCTTTCAGTAGAGCTTTAAACCCAAAACCATGAAAATTATGTTTTTTCAGAAATCACTCTTTAAAATGAAGTTGCCCATATGAGCAATCAGCCACTAAGAGGCATAAATGTGATCGATTCAGCAGGGGTGCTGGCATGGAATGGGGCCAGAGCCAGCCAGAGACCTGGGGAGAGGGAGGAGAGGCCTGTCCCAGAGGTACAGGAACCAACAGCTATCAGGACATCACTGCTTTACCCAGAGCACCTTGCTGGAAGTCAGGACTTGCAGGTAATGTTGGCCACAGCCCCAGGAAAGGGGAGGAAGGAAACCCCCGACCAGAAAGCTTCTACTTCTGACATTTTCTGTTTGACTTTTTTCTCTTCCTTTTCTTAAAACCCCTGCCACAATGTCCTCTGCTCCAGATCAAATACAATAAAGGCCTATCCTGGCCCACAGCCTTCAGTGCTGACTATACTGAACCATGCTCCATCCTCCCTTTTGGCCAGAGAGTGCTTCCTCCTGGGCCTGTTCCCTTCACCTAGACCAGTGGTTCTTAACCTTCCTAATGCCTCCTAATGCTGCAACCTTTAATACAGTTCCTCATGTTGTGGTAACCCCAACCATAAAATTAATTTCGTTGCTACTTCATAAGTGTAATTTTGCTACTGTTATGAACCGTAATGTAAGTATCTGATATACAGGATGTATTTTCATTGTTACAAAGGAGTCGTGACCCACAGGTTGAGAACCGCTGACCTAGACTGACCCTTCTCTCTGCCTGCCCAGGCCCATCCAGCCTCAGCCAGATCCCTTCTCAGTGGCCCCTCTCCACTGCCTCCGGAACACAGCCACTGGTCCCTGGGATGGCTGCACACACTTGCAGATAAGTAAGCCAATATTTATGAAGCAGCTACTCAGTGCAGGGGCTCAGACCCAGCAGGGGGTCCCAAACAGGAGGAACCAATCTGTGTCTTCCAGAAAATATAGGTTCACGAGGGGCAGGGGGGCAACTCACACACAGAACAGAGGAACCAGAGGAAGGAATGGTCCCAGGGCCTGGGGCACAGAGTGACAAAGAGCCACCCAGAGGAAGAGACCTCTAAGAAGGAGTTAGAAACTCAAGAGAATTATAGAAAGTGATGTCTAACAAAGATAATGGGGAGAAGGAGCAGAGGCGAACAGGGCAAGGATCCAAACCGTGATGTAGGCCAGACACGTGTGGAAGGAGGGGCAAAGGAGGATTGAGTAGGAAGCCATCGGACACAGAGAGCTGAGTCTCAGCTAACCCTGCAGGTGACACCAGCATAGAGATGCCTCTGGAAGAGGCCAGTTGGGCAGGAATGCTGAACCCACATACCTCCTGGGGCTGTGTGAAGTCCCTAGGCAAGCATGTGCCCTTGGACTGAATGCTGGGCAGATTTGCAAGCATCAAAGCTGGAAGCTGTCAGCCACTGCACTTCCTGCTGTCTAGGACAGAGATTTGGCAGGATACCCCCAGAGCTGCTACTGCTTAGCCAGAGGAAGGGGAAAGAGATTTCCTTTGTGGGGGACAGCATAGCAAAGGTCAGAGGCAGGGTCCACGAAAATCACCAAGCCAGTTTGTCTAGAACAGAGGGTGAGCAGTGTGCTGGGGAAATCAAGGGCCAGGACGGTGTGTCAGAGTGGTTTTGGCCTTGGCCTTGGCTGAAGGTTTCAGGTGGGGCCAAAGCAAATGGCTCTGCGCCTATAGCTCAAGCAGCTAAAGTGCCAGCCACATACACCTGAGCTGGCAGGTTTAATCCAGCCCAAGCCCACCAAACAACAATGACAGCTGCAACCAAAAAATAGCCGGGCCTTGTGGCGGGCACCTGTAATCCTAACTACTTGGGAGGTGAAGGCAGGAGAGTCACTTGAGCCCAGGACTTGGAGTTTGCTGTGAGCCGTAATGCCATGGCACTCTGCCCAGGGTGACATCTTGAGGCTCTGTCTCAAAAAAAGAAAAACACAAAGCATGAGGTAAGCCCTGATTTTGAAAGGAATCTGTCAGCAGCATATAGTCTAGGTGGGAAAGGGTGACCCTGGGGTCGGGAGAGAACAGGGACCAGCCACAGCCAGTAGTGCAGGCAAGAAGTCATGAGGACATTAGCATCTGAGGTTAGTTGTGACCTTGACCCCAAGGACACCAGGCACAACTCCATTAATAGGAACCTATAAAAAGGAATCATTCTCAGCCATGCACATTTTAGGGAACGGCTGAATACAGGAGCCAGACTTGGGGTCTCTCTTTCCCAGCAGCACGTCGACAATGTCTAGAAGGGGCGGGGAGCTGGATTCCATCCATCCTCCTCACTGGGAAGATGAGGCAGTAGACTGGGACAGGGCCACAGTCTCAGGGCCTGAGAGAAGGCCTGGGCTGAGCACGCACCACACCACCCAGTCTACCTCCTCCGGACCAACAGGCAGCAGAGCATGCGGTGTCTGGAGCAGGTTTCTCTCCGTCCATCAGGCCCCTCCACTCTCCCAAATGGGCAGCCCCCACCTCCTGGCGTGACCCCAGAGCTCTTAGCACAGCCTGTTCCTTCCGGCTGGTCCTCTTGCCCACCCCCCACCCAGGCCCACCCTGGCCTTATCCTCCACTGTTTTTCACAGGAGTCCGGCCAACACAAATCCACATGTTTGTTTGTCTGCCTGTCTGCCTCTCCCAATCTCTGCCTCTCCCAGTCTCTCAGCTTCCGTTTCTTTCTCACAGTTTCTCGCAGTCTCTGAGGTCTGGGACACCAGAGCTGGAGACCCAGATGCCCAGCCAGGGGCCTTTCTCTAGCCCCTAAATGGCACAGCACTACAACACCCAGCATGCCCTCCTGCCTGAGGAGCCTGAGGAGTACTGGAGCCTCCCATCTGCATTCTGGGAACTGTAGTTTCCCTTGAGCCCACACACTGGCCAGGACTCCAAGATCTCCTCCAGGAGTCTGGCCCTGCCCAGGCTGTGGTTGCCTCTCTCTCTGCTGACCTGCTTGCCCAGGGAAGCGTGCGTCACTGGATAACAGGGTGGGGGGGTGGAGACCCTGGATGGCAGCTTCCTGCTCTTTTGTGTCCCCCACTTGAGTCATGGGGGGCGGGGGTTCCAGGAAATTGGGGCTGGGAGGAGAAGGGATACCCTAATGCCAGACTCAAGGACAAAAAGTCACTGCATTCTTCCTGGGCCCATACATGTATCCCCAAGCACTTAAAAGGCCTCAAAGTCAGGGTCATGGGGCACTTAGATGTAAAGAGGTTGGTGAAGGAGAACTCGGGTGACTCTGGAGGTCCCCTGTGGTCACTGTGAATGTGGGATCTCATCACCCTTCTACTGCCTACTTTCCTCCCAGCATTTCAGGGAAAGGCTGGCAGGGGTGAGGCCAGAGGCCCTCCTTTTGGTGTGACACCACAGAAGACCCTTCCTGACCCTCTGGTGTCTCCACCTGTCATTCCTCCTCACTCCGGCTCCTGTGTTCCAGCCCCAGGGCTCTACTGGACACCTGGATTCCCACTTATCAGCCCCAGTCTTCACAGCGGAACACAGGCGTCCGGCCCCCCACCCTCTAGGCCACGGGCATGGAGCCGAGGCTTCAGAGCCTCCCAGCCAGTCTTGTTCCTGTCCCATTGTGTATGGAACGGGGCGGGGCAAGAGCCAGCACCAGAGAGCCCCCTCCCACTGCCCCTCACCCTCCCCCTGCTTCCTAAGGAAAAGGCCAGAACTCTGCGCTGGCAAGCAGCAGAGTTGACGCGCAGCGACATGGGCAACTTGAAGAGTGTGGCCCAGGAACCTGGACCACCTTGTGGCCTGGGGCTGGGGCTAGGCCTCGGGCTGTGCAGCAAGCAGGGCCCAGCCACCCCAGCACCTGAACCCAGCCAGGCCCCAGCGTCCCCACCCCCACCAGCACCAGAACACAGGTGAGGGCTCTGCACTAGGAACAGGTGGGCAGGAGGGTTGCATCAGGCCTACAGCCCAGCTGGGAAGGCAAGGTCAGCAATAATAATGGTTTCTTAGTGTACATAGAATAGGACAGTGTGGGGAGGCAGAAAAAGAGACCAGGGTCAGGCCCAGTGGGAAGCAGGTGAAGGTAGAAGTAAGGGTACCGGCTACAGAATCAGGGCAGGGCTTGCATGCTACTCTGCCGCCAACAGCTGTTTGACTTTGAGCAAGTTACTTAACTTTTCTGAGCCTTTGATTCATATAAGACAGGACTATAGCAGTACTTGCCCCATGGGGCTGTACACGTCTAGCTCATGGCAAGCCTTTAACAAACACTAGTGATGGTTATTTAACCAGAGAAGAAAGCAACTGCGTGTGGTGGTTATGGGAGAGAGGAAGTGGGGCCTTGTGGAAGGGAGGAAGGTTGGGTCAGGAGACTCAAGCCCTAGCGGGTAGGTGGCGGAGAAGAGTTGCTAGGCCCTTGCCCCCCCCCACCCCATCTCCACCCTCCACCCCGTGGGATGTCAACCCCACTGGAACTTTCAACCTCAGTCCCCAGAAGAGTCTTCCCTGGGCAGAGGGGCCAGGAGAGGAAGGACCCTGAGGCCCAGTGGGGTATCAGGCCCGTGGCATGGTGCTAGGGCAGCAGGCGGCTTTGCGAGGAAGGGCTGGGGGAGGCTGAGTCCCTCCCTTCCTCCCCACCGCTGGCGGCTCTGGGAGGAAATGATAAGGCCTCCAAGGCTTCCCTTCACATAGGGGCTGCTGTCAGGAGGGGCATGTGGGGAGGGAAATCGGGATGAGGAATCCCTGCTGGAGCTCCACTCAGCTCTGGCACCAGATCTGTCCCCCACAAGGTAGGCTTCATGGCGACCTCAAGGGGCCTGTACACCCCACCTCCAGAAGAGGTGAGGTAGGACTAGATGGGCTGTGGACCAACCTCAGGACCTAGGAGCTGAGCACTGGGATAACCTAGCTGGGACCACACTGAGCACCCAGGCATCGAACTGCAAGCTGTGCCCATAACATACACCCTCTGGCCTACTGCCTGGCTTTTCTGAGCCTTGGGTGCCTCCTCTATAAAGGGGACATAGACATTTACCTTCCTCCCAGGTTGCTGGGAGGGCTGACAGAGAAAATCTCATAAAGCATGCATGCAGCAGGCGAGCAACAGATCAGTGACATTATTGGTGCCAGAGGGGGGCCTCTGGCTCCATCTGTAAGTCCTCCCTCATGACCACATCCCTGGCTCCCAACAGCCCCCCATTAACTCAGCCCCCGGAAGGGCCTAAGTTCCCTCGAGTGAAGAACTGGGAGGTGGGGAGCATCGCCTACGACACCCTCAGCGTCCAGGCACAACAGGTGAGGCCAGGCCCCACCAGGTCTCCACCACCTCTCCAGAGCCAGGGTACTGAGGGGGAACCTCAGATGAAACAGAGAGGGAAGCTCCACCCTGCTCTGAATTGGCCTCTTGTCTCCTAAGAGTTGAGGACTTCTCCAAAAGAGAAGAACTAGAGGAGTTCAAGGATATGCAGGGGACTTTGGTAGCCCCCAATCCTGTTCAAGTTCTGCCCTCCAAACCCCTCACTCCACCCCCGGCCACCCCCATTTTCAGGCTCACCCTTGACCCCACCCACACCTCTATGAACCCTCCCTCCTGCTGCCCACACCCCTGTACCCTGCCCTGCTCCTGAACTTTGAGTGCCCTGCTCTCCCAACCCAGGATGGGCCCTGCACCCCAAGGCGCTGCCTGGGCTCACTCGTGTTTCCACGGAAGCTGCAGAGTGGGCCCTCTCCAGGGCCTGCAGCCCCTGAGCAGCTGCTGAGTCAGGCCAGGGCCTTCATCAACCAGTACTTCGGCTCCATCAAGCGGTAAGACACTTGTAGCCCTCCTTGTCCCAATGAGGCCCTGGAAACCTCGTAATCACCTACCTCATGGTCCAGTCCCTTCCCAAGGCCTGACACCACACGGGGCCCAAGCTCAGTGCCCCCAGCCCTCTGTGCCCCACACAGCTTCCTGCTCATCCTCTTCCCTCCCTCTCCCTCCCAGGAGTGACTCCCAGGCCCACCAGCAGCGGCTCCAAGAGGTGGAAGCTGAGGTGGCAGCCACAGGCACCTATCAGCTTCGGGAGAGTGAACTAGTGTTCGGGGCCAAGCAGGCATGGCGCAATGCCCCCCGCTGCGTGGGCCGGATCCAGTGGGGGAAGCTGCAGGTGTGGCCAGCTAGCAAAAGGGAAGGCGGGTGGGGCCACTCTTGAGGCTTCCCAAGGGTCCAGGGTAGTGAGGAAACCCCTGCTTGTTCCATTAAAGACAAGAAAGGTAAGGGGGGCTCGGTGCCTGTGGCTCAACAGGCTAAGGCGCCAGCCACGTACACCTGAGTTGGCGGGTTTGAATCCAGCCCGGACCTGCCAAACAACAATGACAGCTGCAACCAAAAAATGGCCGGGCATTGTGGCGGGCACTTGTAGTCCCAGCTACTTGGGAGGTGGAGGCAAGAGACTCGCTTGAGCCCAGGAATTGGAGGTTGCTATGAGCTGTGATGCCACGGCACTCTCTCCAGGGTGA
>CAUYON010064572.1:0-12640 GCA_963573935.1 Arctocebus calabarensis | reverse complement strand
ATAGTAGGGCTGAGTACATTGGATATTTTTTTCTTCCATTCTTGAGATGCTTTGCTAAGAAGAATATGTTCCAGCTCCATCCATGTAAACATGAAAGAGGTAAAGTCTCCATCTTTCTTTAAGGCTGCATAATATTCCATGGTGTACATATACCACAGTTTATTAATCCATTCGTGGGTCAATGGGCACTTGGGCTTCTTCCATGACTTAGCAATTATGAATTGGGCTTCAATAAACATTCTGTTACAGATGCCTTTGTTGTAGTGTGATTTTTGGTCTTCTGGGTATATACCTAGTAAAGGAATTAGAGGGTCAAATGGAAGGTCTATTTTTAGATCTCTAAGTACTCTCCAAACATCCTTCCAAAAGGAACGTAGTAGTGTGCATTCCCACCAGCAGCGTAGAAGTGTACCCTTTTCTCCACATCCATGCCAACATCTCTGGTTTTGGGATTTTGTCATGTGGCCTCAGTTTATCAAATAATACTATTTTTCCATATTTTCTTAAGTTTTCCCTTTTTTTTTTCCTTAAGAAATTAAACTTGATGGATATAGTGGATACTGTACTTATCTCCAGTTAAGTAATATCCTAAATTTGTTTTTATCATGTCCATGCATGTTTGAATACTTTTATTAATACATATGCAGCCATGTACAATTTGTAGTAGCTTTGAAATTTTAAAACTTTATTTTAAAAAGTCCATCTAAAACATTTTTTTCTGTTGATGAAAATGGTGTATTTTAGACCATTTGCTACATGTGGCTTTGGCTACTGCAGGATTTTATAATATAAATAGATCTTTTTCACCATTGTAGATAAGGTCCTGTGCACTGATCTTCACACTCATCTTCTTGTGTACACAAATGAAAATTCCCTGGGATTGCTGCCCAGGAGTAGCTCTGTGTAGACTCTTTTTACTTTACTACAAACTGACCAATTGTTCTCGAAGGCAGTTATACCATAACGGGAATTTTTCATTAGATCATGCCATATTTTCTATGAGCTTACTTTTTGTAAAAAAATTATATCATCTGATTATTTTCCTCATATGCATTGTTCTTCTGAGTGACTTCTGACACCATCCAGAAAACTCATCGGTACTCAAAGGTTAAAGTTTTATTGCCACTAGACACTTTCTAAAGAATGTGACATAGAGTCTGAAAATAGTTTTCTTGTCTATAAAACAACAAATGTTTTAAGCAGTAGTGTCATCACTTGAATAAGCTTATATTTCCCACAGTTTATAACTCTGAAGAAGGATTGTTATTGGGCAAAGGTATTGTTTGTTTAGAAGTCATCACTTAATAGGCAGAGAAAGTTGTGAAAGAAACTTGAACAGAAGAGAAATGAATACATCTTAGAGTCGATTTCATGAGTACCACCTGCAGATCCTTCTTTTTCCCTTTTCATAAACCTGAAAAGACAGGTGGGGGTGCTGCTCCAGTTAGAGTTGGCTTGTTGAGAGGTTCTTCCTGTGGTCCCTCTGCATTGCCCAGGCCAACCTTCCTCCAGCCCCCTCCTGTCACCCATCTACCAATGAGGGTGGTAAAGACAGGGAGGGAGGGAGGGAAAAAACAATTCCGTGCTGCTTTCTGTTGGCAACTTTTATTATCTTCCATTATTTCAAGCAAATCTTTTGCCTCCATTTTTAGCCCTCCCCCACTATATTTTGCCCCTGTTGTCCCTTGATTTTATCATCTTTCTCTTCTTTTCACTTTTCTTTCCTCTCTGTCCTCAAAGTGAAAAAATACCAGGTAGCGGACAGGCAGGTGGGTGTGAGCTAAGATGGAGAGATTATATCCATGCTCATGCTTGGATGAGGCTCGGAGAAGGACACAGCCTTCTCCTCCATCCCAAATTTTGGACTGAAACGTTCTTTGTCTTGCTCCTTTTAAATCATTCAGCCTTATTTTAACCAAAGCCTTTTTGGGTTGAACGATGACTGACACTCTCCAGGTCCTCCTGTCCCACCCTTAAGAGCATGTTATATTTCCTTGGGTGCCTTTCTGCTGGGCAGATAGCTGATTAAAAAAAAAGTCTTTGAAATGCTGTGTTCATAACACTAAAGGTCCATTAGTGAACAATGTAGTTTTGGTAAAAAGCATCACTTTAATTCAAAGGAACATAGCCCAGCTGTCAACCTGCAGCTGCTGCCATTTCCCCCATCCAGAAAGTAAGATTCAAGAGGTCATTGGTAGAAAATGACTTTGTCAATACCATGCTTCCTACCACCACCATGGCGCAGTTCCGCTCTCCTATTCTAAAATACAAATAGACTTTGTAGAAATGCTTGGGTGGTTGGAGGTTAACATTTTTCAGAACTTTAATGGAATTCCTAAACTCACTTTTTTCAATGTAATAACAGCACTTGACCTCAATAGAACAGTCATTTAGAAAAATATATGCAGGCTTCCTAGCTCTGCAAACACTAATAGGGAGAAATGGGGTAAATTAAGGAATTTATCTCAGTGTGTCCAGATGGTTGAAACAACGTTGCTCAACTTTTATGCCACACACGTAAGGCATATTAGAGAAGGAAAATGGCGTTAAGTGGTTTCCTGAATTTTTCTATATATGAAGAGAATAAGAGTCTGAGAAATTTTGCAACCATAGACTTGAGAAGTGATTGGGTTGATCAAAAATACATTTATGAATTGCTGCTCACATGCCCAGCATCATGAGTGACTCTCAGATAGAATATGACTTTGACACCTCCAGTCTCTTTCCTCAGCAAACTTATTATCAAGGGTATTAATTTCCTGCAGCTATAGTAATGGGAGTGGGGAGGAATATGACAGCAGAAATTTATTCTTTTAGAGCTCAGAAGGCCAGAAGTCAAAAATCAATATGTCAGCAGGGTCAATTCCTTTAGGAAGCTCTGAGGAAGGATGTGTCCCATGCCTCTCAGCTTCTCCTGGCTGTTGGCAGCTGGCAATCCGTGTTGATTCCGTGTTGTAGAGGCATCACAGCAATCTCACCTCCTTCTCTTTGTGTCTCTGTATCCTCTCCTCTATAAGGACACTAGTCATTGTATCTAGGCACATCCTAAACCTAGGATGAAATAATGTTGGAATCCTCAAATGATTGTATCTATAAATACCTAATTTCCAACTAAGGCCACATTCTGAGGTTCTAGTGGATATAAATTTTGAAAGGACACTAAACAACCCACTATACAAGCAAATATGTAATGAACAACCTGAACAATTTCTGAAATACAGCCTGCAGGCTAGTGGTAGTTCATAAAAGCACTCAATGCGTTTGCCCTCAGCAGCCCTGGGAGCTGCTTATGTTCAGGGTAAGACACACATTGATGCCACCTCTGTCATCCATACAAATGTCAAGCCCGAGCCCAGAGCTGACAAGGGCTCATGGATCATCCATGCACTTTTGGAGAGCACCAGGTATGATCATCATGCATTTCAAGCCAGCAGAGATCTAAGTGTTACAGGTCAGCCATTCCTCCCAGGAGATGGATGTCCATACTCCCCCGAATCTGCCCAACCACACAATTCTACATTTGCCACCCATGGGTGTTAACAGTCTGCCATTAGCCACATCCCAAATCCTCATCCTCTTCTCTGCATGACCCTTCAGCTTCTCGATCCAATTGAAACTTATTCATTAAGGACCCTAATTCCGTATAGACTACTCACATGGTGCCATTTTTCTTGTACACATCATGTACCACAAGACTTGGAGATGAGGTAGAAGACCTTTTTCTTCCTTATTCTTACTTGTAGACACTGTCTCCTCTCTTCTCCTTCAAAAATCCCTAAACCTCTCATCAGAATCCCTCATCTGCTGCCTTTCCTGGTCATAGTCATCCACCATGATATAAACATTTTAGTCAAATCCTCATTCATTAAGGTTTTTATTCCTTGGTTCATTGTCTTTTTCTCCTGAACAGTTTCTGGTGATTTCAACATTGATATACGTAATTCACCCAATACCCCAGCAACTCACTGTCTTGGTCTTATTTCCAGAGATCATTTTCCCCAACCTCACCATAATCACTCTTCCAGGGTCATTCAAATGAAATAGAACATTTCACAAATATAAGTCGTATGTGCAATTTTAAACATCACAATAGCCACATGGAAAAATGTAAAAAGCTGAGTATGGTGGCACTAATCTGTGGTCCTAGCTACTTGGATAGCCTAGGGGGAGGGAGCCCCTGAAGCCAGGACTTTGAGGCTGCTTTTAGCTACATTCATGCCACTGTGCCACTGTCCTCCAACCAGAGCAACAGAGCAAGACTCTGTCTCTTAAAAAAAGTAAAATGAAATGAAATGAAATTCAGTGGCAAATTTTGACTCAATATACCTAAAATATTATCATTTCAATGTGGGATATATATGTAAGTATTAATGATGTTTTACATTTTCTCATTCCAAATCTCTGTGTATTTTACATTTACAGCATATCTCAGTTTGAATTAGGCATATTTCCATCTTCAATAGCCACATGCAACTAGTGGCTACAATATGACATAGCTCAGCCCAAGAATCTTATACTCTAGGCCTTGTTGTAGTTAGTAACTGAATACCACCATCATCCTATTTTTGAGTGTCCTGTACCTAGACATTACCTTTTAACTTCCTAGTTCTCTGACCTTGGAATCCCAGTCCAAGAATTCTTACGTTGCTGAAACCCTCCCATATTTCTCCACTGTGCATACTTGCTTATTCTATTCACCGTACCTACCTGGAGACCATCCTATGTGCATACACCTGTGTATACCCTTCTACCTATTCCAATTCTATGTATATCCTACCCATTCTCACTCTTACAATTTGCATCAATCCTTCACCCACTCCATTGCATGTGACTGGTTGACTAGACTCAACTCTTAATCTGTTTGTTGCACACCTATACAACAGCTGGTTGTGGCTGGGGAAAGCCTCTGATCACAAGAATCTCCGGTGGGACCTCAGAATTGCCTCGACATATACTGCATTTCTATTCAATGGCTTCTCCCGTTCTCTGATTCGGCTGTTGACGTTCTCTCCTCTCCTCTCAAACTGATTAGCTCACTCTTCATTTCAGTTAGAAAATAGAAGCAATCAGAGGAGAAACAGCCTCATTTTCCTGGAGCAAATCTATCAGTCTAGCAACATCAGAACCATGCTATTCTCCCTTTTCTCCTGTTGACGTGGTGGGGACAGCCTGCTCTCCTCCGGCCAACCTGTCTTCCTGAGCTCAGTCCCGTCCTCTCACTGTCTCAAGGACTTCATTCCTGTGACTACTGCCTTACTTCTCTATATTATCAATGGCTCCCTTCCCATGGGATGCCTCTTCTCAGCAGATGAAAAGGCTGCAATATATCTCAAGGTCAAGGAAAAATCCTCCCTTGACCTTAGAATTGCCTCTCCTAACTGCTGCATTTCTCTGTTTACCTTTTCAGCAAAATTCCTTTAAGGAGTTGTTTATATTTGCCGCTTCTGATTCCCGGCTTCTAATTTCCTTTTTAATCTCCTCCATTTATGCTTTTGTCCTATATTTACTCATTAAGCCACTTAAATTTCTCTTGTTAAAATCACCAATGACTTCCATCCATCTGGCCAGATCCAACATAAAATTCTCTATCCCCACTTCACTCGAACATTCAGTGTCTTTGGTACAGCCACTCTATTCTTCTTGAAATACTTTCTTTTTCTTCCTTCCTTTCTTTCTTTTTTTTTTTTTTGGCCTGGGCCCGGTTTGAACCCGTCACCTCTGGTATGTGGGGCCAGCGCCCTAGTCCTTTGAGCCACAGGGGTTGCCCTGAAACACTTTCTTTGCTTCTATGACTCCACTTCCTCCTTATTTTCCACTTCTTTCATTGGTTCCTTCCCTCTTGCTCTTTTCCTGGATTGATCTTCTCTCCCCTTCTCTTACTGTTGAAGGGTCCCGTGGCTCGGTTCTCAAATGTCCTCTCTCTAGCTGACCTCATCAAATGTCATAGCTTTCAATCACTTACCTGGTGACATCCCCAATATTTTGACCTCCCTCCGAGTCCCCTCCTGACTGCCATGCTCTCATACCAGCAGACCCATCAACATCTTCTCCCTAAGGTCTGAAAGTTTTCAACTCCAACTTTTGATTCCATCTTCCTCAAACCATTCGCCGTCCAATGATTCACACCAAAAACTTAAGATTTGACTTCTGATTCTTTATTTTCCTTCGTTTGTGGCCATTTATAATCCATCAGCAAAACCTGTTAGGTAGACTTTGCAAATGCATGTGAATCTAACTCCAATTCTTATCCCCTCCTCCTTTACCTCTCTAGCCCAAGTCACTGTGGCCACAGTTCCCACAGAATGAATCCTTAAAAAGTAAGTCATATTTTTTTCCAACCTAATCCATAGCTTTCTGTCACATGTAGAATAAAATCCAAACACCTTAATATGGCCCACGAGCCCCTCCATGATCAGGCCCCTGCCCATCTCACTGCCCTCATCATCTGCCATCCTTCTCCTTTGCCTTTTCTCGTGCACCTACACTGGTTTTCTTGCTGATATTTGCACACACCAAGGTCATTCTGGCTCAGGGATTGATTACTTTGTAGTCCCTCTCCCTGGAACATTCTTCAAAAGGGCTTTAAAGATTTTGTTCTTAGAGGCTCTTCAGTCTCTTGTCCAATGTTATCTTCCTGACAACCTTAGCTAACAAGTAGACAAATGGTCACCCTACACAGTGATCCTTTCTTTCTGAATCTTGGTTTATTTTGATTTATAACACTTATTAGAACCTGAGATTAAATTCTATGCTTATTTTGTTTATATTTGTGTGTTCAATATCCTCTTCTAGAATTTTAGTTACTGGTATATATGGACTTAGTACATTTTATGTACTGAAATATCCTATTATAGAATGAGACCTCAGTGCTTGGAACATAATTGATACTTAGTAAGTATTTACTGAATAAATGGATGAACCCAAGACCTATTTCCTCATAACACTACATTACAACATAAATTATCACTGTACAGTTTCACATAATTTATGTGTCAAATCACATTTCACAAAATACTTGGCCAGTGATATCCTTTGTTTAAAAGAAAAAAAATAAGGTAACATTTTTGTTTTGCTATTCTACTTTATCCAAAAGGCAAAAATTGTACCCAAAAGGGAAAAATGGCATTTCAATAGGAAAAATTGCACCCATAGAAGAACATTGCCTTATAGGGGAAAAATTGTTCAGTGGCAAAGGAAAGGCAAACAGTGAGGCTGGAAAGGAGACGTGGAGATGTGAAAGGGTAAGAATAGAAGTCACAACTGGTGGAGATTCCTTCATAAAGCAGTCAGGGAGGAGACTATTAGGTTCCAGGGAGCCAGTAGGTTCTTGAGGAGGAGCAGTGACACAGCAAGCATGGCATTTGAGACCCATGACCCTTTAGGCTACGTGTAGGAAGGATTATTAGATACAGAATGAACTTGGACATTCATCTTGGGACCTAGAAATCACATAGAAGTGTCCAGATAATACACATTTAATGAAAAGGAATCACACAAATAATCTAGAATGGTCATATTGTGATCAGCTGGCTCTAGCGTGTAAGTGTGTCTGTGAGTGTGTGTGTGTGTGTGTGTGAGAGCGGAGAGACGAAGAGAGAGAGTGAAAGACAGGGAAAGAAAAAGAAAGAAAGAGAAAGACAAGGAGAGGGAGAGAGGGAGCAGGTGGATAGAGAGATAAACTATTGGATGACTGATAAATTCCCACCAAGGAAGAGTTCAAGGTTTGGACAGCATGGTTGGAGTAAATCTATAACCTCCCAGGGGAGTGACTTTAAAGAGGACATCAATATTCTGAGTTCTTAACTTGTGCCATGTTTGTGTTTGGTACAGATGCAGCACGATGAGCATAATACTTTAAGTACTAGGAACAGAACATGGTTTGTACCTGCATAATCAGAGAAGTGCTATAACAAGGAACTTTTAAATTTCCTCATTGAAATAAGTGATCACCATTGTAAACAAAGATCCCTGTGATTACAGGGTTTGGCGATACCTACGGAAGAGGCTGGTATGATTTGGGATGTGAGAGGTCCTCCCTCCCGTCCTGCTCTAGCTTTGCCTCTGTTGCTGTTATGTTATCCTTTCCATCAGTCTTGATTGCTGTGCCTTGCGTGGGGACTTGCTCAGAGACTCCTTAGAGGCACATGTTTCATGGCAGACAGCTGTTCTTTACTAGCTCAGACTGACTGGAGTTATATATAGTGTCGACAATAATAAATTGTCTACACATACACACCACATGGGACCCACTGATGAAAATTAGTGTTTTGTGTGTATATGGTGCCTCCTTTGCATTTACAAACACTCAGCTTCACTCTCCCCTCACCACCCACTGCCATGAAGTCCTTTAGCTCACAGAAGGCTCAAAAGTCCCCTTAACCACCTAGATTCCCTCAAAATTTCCCAGGCAACATCTCCTAAGTCCCCTTTCCATTCTATTTAACAGAAGGCCACATAGATCTCTAGGCTTTTAATACTGCTTTTGTCTGTGAATAAAGCAATTCCTACTTCCAAAAATGGAATATGAAATGTCTGTACAGTTCAACTATTATTTCCTCTTCCTATGAGGCACTAATGATTGCAAAAATTGAAGGAGCTCTTGGTTTTAAAATATTGATCACCACTGGGAAGGAAAATGGAATCATATCCTTTATAATGTGTTTGATAATAGTTATTTTTAGTTTAAAATGACCAATCCATGATTCTTCACTGATCATATGCTAAAAAGAGAGATCACCTATTTGAGATAATATATAAGATAGTCTTGTTTTAAAGTCCCTCTGATGTATTTGCCTATAATGTTAATATAATTATGTCTCTTAGGTGCAGGAACAAACATTCCCTCTCATTGTTCTATGGGATGTCTCTGAAGTAGAAAATGCAGTTGTTCACCACACTGGCATTTCCATAGCAATCTGTTTTGAAATTGACAGTGGTATTAAAGGGCATGATATTTACACTTGAAGGGCAAACATTCTTCAGGACTTCTTGCTTTTTATTTATCTTTAGATCTTCCCATAAAATGTTTTTCTTTCTAGTTTTACATATCCTTATGTTAACTTTTCATTGGCATCAACAATTCCATTGTTTTTCCTTTTTGATTCTTTCATTTTGGATATCCGGATATAATATCACAGCTTCACGTTTACCATAATTTACTCTTTAGCTTACCAGAGAACTATAAATTGGGACTATAATTTTTCTTTCTGTTATTTGATTTGAATTGAGACCATAATGGCAGAGTGAACTAGATAGGCTTCCCCCAAAGAGGGAGCAACCAGTGTCTGAGGTCAGAGATTATCACACCTGCCACATTCCCATGTGGTACCCAAGGACAATGTGGTAAGTAATTAAGGGGTTTAGAATCTTCTTGCTGTTGTTCCTCTGGGCTGGGTTTCCTCTTTTTTTTTTGAGACAAAGCCTCAAGCTGTCACCCTGGATAGAGTACTGTGGCATCACAGCTCACAGCAACTTCCAATTCCTGGGTTCAAGCGAGTCTTCTGCCTTTGCCTCCCAAGTAGCTGGGACTACAGGCACCCGCCACAACGCCAGGCCAGTTTTTGGTTGCAGCCACCATTGTTGTTTGGTGAGCCCGGCTGGATTCGAACCTGCCAGCTCAGGTGTACATGGCTGGCGCCTCAGCCTCTTGAGCCACAGGCGCTGAGCCGCTGGGTTTCCTCTTGCTGTGTGTCCAGTATGTGCCCGGGAAGCGTTTTCCCGGATGCCTACACAGGTGAAGTCTTGTGCTCTGACACCATCTCTTCTTATGTCAATTTTGCCAAAATAGACAGTAGCTCTGAGCCTACCATTTCCCTTATCTTTAAAATGGTTAGAATATAATGGGAAGAACTTTGGGATGAGGCCAGATGTGAGATCCAGTTTTGGTGTTGCATGTCAGTAATTGTGTGACCCAGGCACATTGTATGAAGTGCGACGTTTGAAGGACCTTCTTATTACATCAGACATTTGCATCTCTCCTTGGCTTTCTTGTCCTACTGATCCCACCAGTTGCATGAGAGTTTGGTGAGATAATATGACAGAACACAATTTGGCAATTGCCCGGTGGTGTTCAGTGTTGGGATACATAACTGGAAATAGATTTTAATCAGATAACCATAACTACCAATAAGGGTCACATCAAGAAGATACTCACCCGTGGCTTGTCGTGGTGAGTTTTAGTAGATTCCATGTGGGTCAAGTCCTTATATGTATTTAATTCACTCCTATTTTCTTTCTTTCTTTTTTTTTTTTGTAGAGACATCACAAGGCTCACAGCAACCTCCAACTCCTGGGCTTAGGCAATTCTCTTGCCTCAGCCTCCCAAGTAGCTGGGACTACAGGCGCCCACCACAACACCTGACTATTTTTCTGTTTTTGCACTTCGACCGAGGCTGGGTTTGAACCTGCCACCTTCGGTATATGGGGTTTGTGCCCTACTCGCTGAGCCACAGGCGCGACCCCCTATTTTCGTTTTTTGTTAATCCTGAGTGATAAGTGAATTTCATGGTGTGAAATTAAACTGGAGTGACTAAAACGATACCATTCTATCAGTTTCAACAGCAATTGCTAAGGGATCTGAGTTTGTCAGGGATGACTGTACACAGCCAGGGCTGTGGAAGCTACTTTGCGCTTGTTCATTTTAAGCATGCTGCTGTGCTGGCTGGTCTCTGCTCCACCCCCACCCCCCCACATTTATTCCGCAGCCTGTGTCTCTGCCCTGCAAGACTGGTGCCTATGGTCACACCGGGGCTCCTCTGGCCTTCTACTTGCATCTAGCCAAATAGGGGCACTGGCAGGACATTGGCAGTAGAAAGAGAGGGCAGCAGGGGTGATGCTTCCTTGCTTCTTCAGTAGCTGACTGCTGCCACGGCCCTCCTCCCTTTGACACTAACTGCAGCCCCCTCCTTTCAGCCCTGGGACGGGAAGGACCTGATGCTGTTGCCGCCCTCTCGGCCCTCATGGCCCTCAACACCACTCCTTTCCCTCAGCTCTCCTAGAACCCTAGGCGTGTCTTTTCCTCAGAGCTGCCCTGTCTGATCATCACCGTGAACTCTCTTCCCACTGGGACCCTGCTCTATATTCCCAGTGTCCCCAGCTCCCCAAAAGCCCACACAGGGAATACATAGTGTCACAGTTTTCTATTCTTAGCCACTGTCCCATGTTAGATCATGGGAAATCCCACATCCCTGGGCTATACCTGGGTATTCCTTCTAGAAATGCCTTTCATTAACTGTAGTTTCATATTTTCACCTCAATTTGGAGTGGTAATGTTGAACCATAATTGCAAACATGGAAAACATTTCATTGCCCCTTGAAAATATTATTTAAGCAAATATCCAAAGGCATTCACCTAAGAACCTATATGATAAACTTCTGTACTATGAAAACTTTGTCTTTTATTTGTTTCAATAAAATGTCACAGTTGAACATGTAATTTCTCTAAGAAGCCCCCCAAACATTCTAGGCAGTAGAATGTCAGGGTATAAATTATACATAAATCAAATGATGTTAGTAATATTTTCATTATGTGATGAAGTCACATATTATTTATTATTTTATTATATTATTATTATATTGCACACAGCCAGGTTGGGGGAGTATTTCCTCCTCTCTGGCTAGTTCTTAGTGTTACGAGATTAAGTGGGGAAATAGGAAGAAAAATGGAGGGGAATGAATATCTATATAATATTAAGCTCACCAAGGTATGGAAAAGATTTCTATATTAAAGAAATAGGAGGAACAGAGAAAAGGGACACGCAGATACTCAGAGTGTTTAAGAAAATTGAGAAGCAAGGTACAAAAGGATAAAATATTACATGTGGTGAAAGGTCAGACTTTTATAAAAGGAAGTGTTTAAAATTTTTCAGTCTGGGAATGGAAGCAAGGAATGAATCCAAAAGCTACTGGAAAGGGTCATAAAGACAGTGGTTTCTGAAATTTATTGTAAAATAGGATTTTTATTCTCTCCAAATAACTTATTCTTGCCTTTAAGATTTTCTCTAACTACTTGTAAGTCTGCAGCTTGATGCAAAAGAAGCTTTTCTGATATAAAATAAAATGTAATTCAATCCACCATAATTGGGAATAGATGGTCAAATCTGACATGTTGTATATTGAACACAAATATGTGAAAATCAATGTTGGCTAAGTCATCAACAAATTCACCAAGTGAAGCCTTGAAAGTAGAAACTCGTGCTGTTATTCATTGCTGTGGCAGCCCATTGTACAGATAATTTTTTGTCCTTCTAAAAAATACAACTTTTTTGTGATTAAAAATAATCCATTGTAGTAATTTTGAAGGGTTGTTGTAACAAATTATGACAAATGGGTGGCTTAAAACAACAGGTTTCCTTTCTCAATTCTAGGGGTCAAAAGGAACTGAAATCAAGATGTTGCCAACGGCTCGGCACCTGTGGCTCAACGGGCTAAGGCGCCCACCACATACACCTCAGCTGGCGGGTTTGAATCCAGCCCCGGCCGGCCAAACAATAATGACGGCTGCAACCAAAAAATGGCTGGGCGTTGTGGAGCGCGCCTGTGGTCCCAGCTACTTGGGAGGCAGAGGCAGGAGACTCACTTGAGCCCAGGAATTGGAGGTTGCTGTGAGCTGTGATGCCATGGCACTCTCTCCAGGGTGACA
>CAUYON010064568.1:0-25840 GCA_963573935.1 Arctocebus calabarensis | reverse complement strand
ATCAGTTTCAGAAATGTGCCACATATGCCTATACTCTTCAGTGTTCTAATTAGAAAAGGATGCTGGATTTTATCGAATGCTTTTTCTGCATCTATTGAAAGGATCATATGATCTTTGCTTTTGTTTTTGTTAATATGGTGGTTAACATTTATGGACTTGCGTATGTTAAACCAGCCTTGGATCCCTGGGATGAAACCTACTTGATCATGATGTATGACTTTTTAAATGATAAGCTGTAGTCTATTGGCTAGGATTTTGTTGAGAATTTTTGCATCTATATTCATGAGTGAAATTGGTCTGAAATCGGGGCTATTAATTTTTTAAAAACTATCTATTGACATTCTTGTACTAGTATTTCGTGATCATGTGTTTATTTTTCTCTTAAATTAATTAGTACACCAGCAATATGTGAAAATTCTAGTTGGCATGCATGCTTGCCAGCAGTTAGCGCTGTCACTAGGTCTTTCTGATTTTACTCCTTCTAGTGTATCAGGTAGTAAGCATTGTGGGATTGTGATCTGCTTTCCCCTGAAGACTACATTAAGTGTCGTTTCAAGGCTTTATTTGCTATTCCTATGTCTCCTTTTGTGTTGTGTCTGATAGAGTTCTGTGGAGTGTTTGACAGGAGTAACCAGGAAATGATTAGCCCCCAGAGTTGTCTTTCGAAAAGAAAATTTTCATAAAGAATTACATTTCTTTAATGGCTATAATGCCATTCAGATTTTTCTAATTCATTTTTGAATTAGTGTTTTGGTAAACTGTGGTTTCAAGTGAATTTATACATTTTTTCCTAAATTTTTGATTTTATGGCCTGTTGTTTCACAATTTTCCTTTACTACCTTTTTAATGCCTGTAGGATTTTTACTGATGCTGTCTCTTCCCTTCCAGATATTAGTAATTTGTTCTCTTTCTCTATCTCCACCCTTCTCTCCTTGATCAATTTTGCTAGGAATAAACCAATTTAATTAATCTTTTCAAAGAAATTTTATTTCCTCTACTTAATTGAGACTGAATTTTCATTTCAGTCTCAAGGTGAAATGTGAGATTATTAATTTTTTCAATTCAGACTCAAGGTGAAATGTGAGATTATTAATTTTAAAACTTTCTTCCTTTCTAACATGAACATTTAATGGTAAAAATTTCCTATTAAGCACAGTTTTAGCATCTCATCAATTTTTGTATATTGTATTTTTAATATTGATTGATTCAAAGTATTTTAATTATTCTAATTGTTTTTATTTTGTGAATTATTTAGAAATATGTTGTATAATTTCCATAATTGGGGATTTATAGATATCATATGGTTTTTAATTGAATTACACTGTACCCAGAGAAAATACATTGTAAAATGTAAATCCTTTGAAATTTATTGAGACTTATTCCTCAGTATTTGGTCTACCTTGGTTATTATTACATGTGCACTTGAAAATAATGTAGTTTACTATTGTTGGGTGGAATTTTTTTAATGTTTTATATGCTTTAGTTAAGGTCATGTTGGTTGACAGTGTGGTTCTAGTCTTCTATATTCTTGCTGATTTTAGATCTAGTTGATCTATTAATTAATGAGATAGATGTGTTAAACATATAGAATAATGAATTTGTCTGTTTCTCTTTTAAATTTTGTCACTTTTGTTTCTTATATTTTGAAGCTCTATTATTAGGTGCACATACATTTAGGATTGTTTGTTTTTCTGGACAACCTACTATAATCATTTTAAAGTTGATAAATTATATCTTTATCATAGCCAATTCTCCTATGTTAATGTGTACTTTCTTGAGTACCAACATAGTTGTACTAATTGGCAGGACAAATATTTTCCCCATTATTTTATTTTCAACCCATCTGTGTCTTTGTATTTCTAGTGTATCTCTTTGAAGGAAGGGGAACATCACTGTTGGTGGGATTGTGCATTAGTACAGTCACTATGAAGAACACTCTAGACGTTCCTGAAAAAACTAAAAACAGACCTTCCCTATGATCCAGAAATTCCACTACTTGGTATATACCCAAAAGAAAGGCAAACAATAAATCAGTATTCTTCACAAGCCAAAATATGGGATCAACCTATGTGCCCGTTAATGAATGAATGGATAATGTGGTATGTATGCACAATGGAATATTATTTAGCCATAATAGAAATGAAATCTTACCATTTGCAGTAACTGGATGGAACTGGAGGTCATTATGTTAAGTGAAATAAACCAAATACTGCATGTTATAGCTCACACGTGTGAGCTAATGAAGTGGATCTCACAAAGCTAGAGAGCAGACTGATGGTTACCAGAAGACAGAAAGGGCAGCAAGGAGAGAGAAAAGAAAAAGTTGATTAATGAGTACAAAATATACAGATAGAAAAAATAGGACCTAGTGTTAGATACATCAGTAGGATGGATGACTACAATTTACAATGATCAATTGTAAGAGAAGACTTTAAATGGTGCTAGCATAAAGAAAAGACAAATATTTAAGGTGATGGATATCCCAAGTACACTGATTTGATCTTTACAAATTATTTGTATGTATTAAATTACCACTTGTACCCTGAAACTATGTGCATCAATAAAAATAAATAAAATGAATCTCTTAATTTTTATTCAGTCTGGCAATCTTGTCTTTTAATTGGAATAAATTATAAGTTAAATTTTTCCCAAATTATACTTATCAACATAATGTATAATTTAATATAATCATTGATATAATTGGATTTAATCCTACCATCTTGCTATTTTTTACTATTTTTGCTATTATTTTGTTCTTCCATTCTTCCTTTCTCATTTCTTCATTTGAGTTAATTAAATATATTTTTGATTTTTGTAGTTGTTGTTGTTCTATGTTGGCTTTTTAGCCATACTTTTTTGTATTTTTAAGTGGTTCCCTTAAAATACTTAAACTTACCACAGAGTAACTAGAGTAAATTTTGTACCACTTCACCTAAAACATGTATCCTATTTCTATTCCATCTGTTATTTTTGACATATATTTTACATCTACAGTTTAATGTTATTATTTTTATTTAAATTGTCTCTTGTCTTTCGAAGAGAAGAAAAAAAGATAATCTTTATTTTTACCTGCACATTTAATGTTCCTGACACTCTTCATCTTTCCTGTGGATTTATTGTCCATCTCATGTCACTGCTCCTAAGCCACAAGAACCCCTTTAATATTCCTTTTTTTGTAAGGAAGGGAGTTAATGAGGAGGGAATGTTGTTTTATTGATGCTAAAGTACTTGTTTTTTAATAGAAGACATTTAAGCAGATACATGTTCGTTGCATTATTACCCCTTCATTTTACATCCAAGGACACTAAGTACAGCATAGGTGAGGAAGTGCATCGAATGCCTAAAAATGCAGCTGCTGTATTTAATGAGTTTCTACTCATTATCTAATTATTTCCTCAATCTAAGGAGGCAGACATCTTTAGATACACACACTCAGACTGAGGAAACTGAGGCGTGAGGAGGTTAAGGAACATGCCCAAAGTCACTCCAGTAAAGCTGATTCACATTTCAACCCTTCTGATTTTAAAGTCAGTCGTTTTATCAAGGGAGGGCTCCAGCACTTTGCTAAAATCATGAGGCTTGCTCACTGGAACTGTGGTATTCCATTTTTGATCGTTAATTTGGCCACCCCTAAACATGATATTAAGACCGTAGCAGAAGTTGCTAATTGAATAAAGTTAATCATCACTGTTGGTTTGAAAAAATATATATCCTTGTTTTGGAAATGAAAACAAATTTGTTTCACGTTCACTCATTTCGCATGTCTTGATAATATCATTTCTTTCCACATACTTCAGACTGCTTTTCAAGAACCACAGCCCTATCCCACATGCTGTTCAAATACTTAAAAGCAATTCTCTCCTATATTTTGTCCAGTTTTACAGTTGTTTTCAGGAGAAGTTCAAATTAATTTTCTGAGCATGCCATAAAAAATGTAGCACAAACTGAGTGGTTTGAATTTTGTTGTCTGATAGTTCCGGAGGCAGGGAAGTTCAAATTTAAGATGTCAGCTGTGTTGTTTCCTTTGGAGGCCTGGGAGATAGGGTCTGCTTCTTGCCTCTTTCGTGGCTTCTGATAGCTCAGGTGCTCCTTCACTTGCAGGTGGAAATTTCCCTATGTATTCACTTTGTCTGCCCTCTCGGGATGTTTCTGTGCACAAATGACCCTTTTTATAAGGAAAAAGTCATATTGGATTTGGACCCGCCCTAATGACCTCATCTGAATTTGATCTTCTGCAAGGACCTTATCTCCCAATCAGGTCCCTTTCACAGGGAGTTAGGACTTCAGTATCTCTCTGAAGGACACAATTCAATACATAACAGCAAGTAATTCTAGTGGGACTTACTCCACCCTGTCTAAAAGCAGAAGACACCCCTTTTGGCAGTGTCACCTTGCAGTGAATTTTCTCAAGTCCAGTGGGGGTGTAGTGTGTTGAGATGAAGAAGAACGGAGAACACACAGAGGGCTGGTGAGGTTTGAGCAAAGGCAGTGGTTCTCAACCTTCCTCATGCTGTGACCCTTTAATACAGTTCCTCATGTTGTGGTGACCCCCCTCAACCATGAATTTATTTTTGTTGCTACTTCATAACTATAATTTTGCTACTGTTATGAATCATAATGTAAATATCTGATATGCAAGATGGTCTTAAGCGACCCCTGTAAAAGGGTTCTTTCGACCCCCAAAGGGGTCGCAACCCACAGGTTGAGAACCGCTGGGGTAAGGGAACCTGAGGAAAGAAGATTGATGTCCTTGAGAGGAAAATGTTTCTACTTTACCAATATTTTCAAGGACCTGTGTGATGTAGCCCTTGCCTATTGTAGTTGACTTAAAAAGGAGATAGTAGTTGTTACATTCACTTACTTTTCATTTATTCATTCCAAAACAACATATATATTGAGCACCTACCTATGTTGGACTGGTGTCTAGCTGCTGGAGACACAGTAACACAAAAGGTAATATGGCATATGACTATGTAGAGTCTTCGCCCTTGCAGAAATTCAGTCTATCTACTGAATTTCTGTTGGATTATCATCGTAAGAAATGAACAAGTGAAGAAATTTTAATTTATCTTTTGGTCAAAATAAATACGGGTCAGAGGAAGGTTGAAAAGGGGTAATTTGTTATTCATTTCTCTGTTCAGCAAGTATTATTTTTTTTTATAATTTTATTGAATCATAATTGTGTACATTGGTGCAATCATAGGGCACAATGTGCTTCATATACAATCAGAAATATTTTGATCGTACTATTTCAGATAGCCTTCATGGCATTTTCTTGATCACTATATAAAGACATTGATACTCTACCTTTAATAAGTTTCACCAGTACCCTGCTAAGATGCACTGTAGGTGTGTTCCCACTAATTGCCCTCCCTCCACCCATCCTCCCCCCTCCCCTCTCCTCCCTTTCCCCTTTCCCTGTATTCCTGTACCTTATTGTGTTTTAAAATGTTTTATAGGTCCTTTGTGAAATACTGAAGGTTACTGAATGTATGACATATTTTTGCAAACCAAATGTTTCTTTAAAATTCAACAAATTTTCAATGAGGTTTAATTAGGCAGAGAAGTGGTTCAGAACTCATTTTAAAACGTGCATAATTAGGGAACATCAAAGAGTATTGTTACGCTCTAAACCGTAAACAACTGACTGTTAATGATTTAACAAATTCCAAACATTATCCCACAGTGCAGGGAACTGAAGCTTATTTTGTTAAAGCAAGTGTAGATTAAGCTAATGATTTACTCAATACCTTGTCTCAAAAAGGAATTTAACCAGAGTCTGAATCTATCACTACAGGGGTCAAAGTTCATGGAATTTAGCAGCTCAGAGAAGCCATAAGTATCTTCCCTTTCACCAGCAGAAGAGGAAACTGATTTGGCCAGCATCGTATTTTAGCAATAGACTAAACTAAGACAGTTTTCCTGCCGAACTAGATCACTTTCTACTATGTTTGGCCATATCTCTATTAATATATGTCAAAGCACACAACACTATCTAATGAGTTTACCATGGAATTTTTATTCATTGACAGTTTAAAAATATTTATGCTTCTCAGCATAAAAGGTTTTATAAGTAAGGGATACACCAGTGAATGAGGGGAAGAAGAAGATACACCAGGAGTTCACATACTGGTGCAAAAACCATATCCCCCAGTTAGAAAGTACTCTAGGGCAAAAATGGGAAATCATGCAAAAACTGAGAAGCCTTTTACTCCTGGACTTGTTGAGAGTGGTGGCATGGCTGTCAATGTATGTCATCGCTGCCCTAAGATCTATCGCATCTGTCAACCTAAAGAAAAAAATATGGAGGCAAAATTAAGCTAAGTAAAAAGACTATTTGGGTCCTGTTTGATGACTGCAAGCCAGGAGCACAGATTCAGAACGCCCTGACTATGTGCTCTAATTAGCATCAGTTGCAAGTGGGGTTTTAAAGGAAGAGACAGTTTCTAAGTTGTTTGCCAATGATTTATGTTAAAATAACAAAGCTATTTACTGGCTGGCTATACCTTCTTTATATCACTTATTCCAGGCACATAAAGATAAAGATCAAGGATGAGGTAGCTAGTCAGGAACAAAGCACCTTTAGTCCCCAGGCATGGATGCGGGCACTGAAGTCCTATACTCATGATACAGAGCCCTCCACCCCTGCTCAGAGCTGGACAGAACCCCCATTTGGGCCTATGCAGTGTCCTACCTGAGCTGCCACTCTCAGAACAGAGAACACACCCTAAACAAAACAAGATCCCATGCCTATACAAGGGCAGTTTTAAACTTAACTTCTGCCCTCAGGCCCCTGGTGCCAAAATGGTCATGACAGTCCATCCCCTCGAAACCCCGCCTGCAGGGTAGGAAAAACTGTATATAAATTCCCAAACAGAAGGTCCACATGAACGACCCACTCAGGAACTCCCCTTCTGTGTGCCAAAGGCTCTTTTTTTTTTCCTCCCCTTTTCAATGAATAAAAAAATCTGTCCTTTTGCTTCCTCTTAGTGGTCCATGGATTCATTCTTCAAGTCTCCAGGACCAAGGACTCAGCTGAGAGAGGGAGATTCTGGCTACACTAAGGTCTCTCTGGGCCTGATAAATTTTGCATACCTCACATAGCTCAGACTGTTCTGTGTTATTTTTCTTTCCTCTCACTTTTTTTTATTAAGTCATTTGTACATAGATCATACATACATTTATGACATTATATGTTTCGATGTGTTGATTATTTGTACAAATTGGAGTGCTTACATCCTACTAATCAACATAGTTTTCACCTCATTTACCCAATTACAGCATTAAGACATTTGTGTTCTACACCTGGTAGATCCAACTTGTACTTGCATTATACTCCATAGGTGTGGTCCCCCTATTAACCCTCTATCAACCCCCCCTTCCCTTCCCTTCCCTCCTTCCTCCTATAGTTGTGTTTCATTTTTCATATGCAAGTGTGAGTGATTATAAATTGGATTCACAGTAGTACTGAGTACATTGGATATTTTTTTTTCCATTCCTGAGATACTTTACTAGGAAGAATATTTTCCAGCTCCATCCATGCAAACACAAAAGAGATAAAGAAAAATGATTAAAAAAAATCCATTTTTTAATGCTGCATAGTATTCCATGGTATACATATACCACAATTGATTGATCCATTCATGGGTCAATGGGTACTTGGGCTTCTTCCATGACTTTGCAATTATGAATTGAGCTGCAAAGAACAATCTGGTGCAAATATCTTTATTGTCAAGTGCTTTTTGGTCCTTTGGATATACACCTAGAAGAGGAATTGCAGGATCAAATGGTAGGTCTATATTTAGATCCCTGAGTGTTCTCTAAACTTCCTTCCAAAAGGAACATACTAGCTTGAATTCCCACCAGCAGTGCAGAAGTGTTCCCTTTTCTCCACATGCACACCAACATCTGTGGTTTGGGGATTTTGTGATGTGGGTTACTCTTACTGGAGTTAGATGGTATCTCAGAGTGGTTTTGGTTTGCATTTCTCTGATGATTAAAGCTGATGAGCATTTTTTCATGTGTCTGTAGACCATGCACCTATCTTCTTCAGAAAAGCTTCTGTTCATGTCTCTTACCCACAATGAAATGGGATCACTTGTTTTTTTCTTAGTAATAAGTTTGAGTTCTCTGTGGATTCAGCTTATTAGACCTTTGTCAGAAATATAACTTGCAAAAATCCTTTCCCATTCTGAGGACTGTCTATTTGCTTTACTTAGTGTGTTCTTGGCAGTGCAGAAGCTTTTTAATTTGATCAGATCCCAGTAGTGTATTTTGGATGTTGCTTCAATTGCCTGGGGTGTCCTCCTCCTGAAGTATTCTCCCAGGCCAATTTCCTCACATTTTCAATACAATTTTATTTTTTACATCTGTTCTGTTGTTTATAGGTGTTAAAGCATGTATTGGTTACTGTATCTGATCCTCACAGTTACTGTGAGGCAGATGTTTTCTCCATTTTCCAACTGAGCAAGGTGTAGGGGCTAAGGGAAACTTTCCCTTCATCCTGTGAAGGTTCACTGAAAAATGAAACTTCCACTCACAAGAGGCAGATTAACTGGAGAGAAGTCTCACAAATTTATTTAAATTGCACATAGGGAGAATCATGGAGAGTGATCGGCTACCCACCCCCAGTGCTTATAGTGCATAACCTATTTTGCATCCTGGGAGGAGGAAGAGGAATTCTGTTGAAAGGCAAGGAAGAATTACTAGGAAGAATGAATGAATGGAGGAACAGAAATTAGCTTGTAAACAGTTGTCTTTGACAAGGAAAGAATCTGTTCTGATGTGGTTATCTTCTTGGTCTTACGGGGGCAATTATTCTTTTTGGTGGGTCTGAATATTAGAAAGAAAAGAATTTAATCCTCATCCTGTTCTTTGGGAGAGGGGGTGGTAGAGATGGGTTTTCAGAGAGACCTTAAGACTTCAGTTTAGCATGTCAATGCACCATATTTTGGAGTATTCCCGGCCCTAACAAAACTATAGCTCAAAAAGCTCAGAAAGTGATAGAACTAGAACTAGAACCCCAGGCTTCTGGACTTTATTCTAATGAGTTTGTTATAATATCAGTCAACCTGAATTTCCCAAATCCCAAATGTTTAGTTTTCTGGGAATCCTCAGGTCACTTTAGAAGGGAGATCCTTATGTGGAAGTTTGGGTAGCCTAAATACCCAAATTATAGCATGCTTTCTTGGAAAAGGAAAATAGTAGCACCCAAAAATTCCATGGAAGTGCTTGCGGCTGTTAGTGAACTGTGAGGATGGCATTTTGCTAGAAGCATGAAACCACAGTCAGCTTTGAGTTCCTCAGTTTGTTTGTTCCATTCCTTGTCATGGGGATAAGGAAACTTAAATATAAAATCTCACTGAAATTAAATGCGTCTGGAAAGAAGTATACCAAAATGTTACCAGTCTCCTGGTGGTTGGATTACAAGTTGATTTTATTTTCATTTTCTGCATTTTCTACATTTCCTACAATAATTATGTTACTTTTCTAATCAGAAATTATAGAATTCATCTCTAGCTGCATATAATTTCCAAACTTTTCCAAAAGGAAAGAAGTTAAAACTTTCTTAAGCTGAATATTTGAATAGACAGATATTTGGAAATTCTTCTTATAAATGAATATTCTTTTATTATTTAATTTTTTTTCCTGAATCATTATCAGTATTATTTTTTAGATCCAGAGTTTGACTCTGTAACCCAGCCTGCAATGCAGTGACCTGATCATAGCTCACTGTAACTTCAAACTCCTAGACTCCTACTTCAGGCTTCTAAGTAGCTAGGAATACAGGAGTGTGCCACTACATCCAGCCTGAATGTTCTTTTGGAAAAAAATCAATCTGTGAGTAAGCTAAAGAATTTATCAATCTGTGAGCAAGCACAGGAGTTTGAGTTTCCAGTGAGATATGATTGTGCTAATACACTCCAGCTTAAATGAGAATGAGACCATGTCTTTAAAAACAATTATTTTTAATTAAAAACATAATGATAAAACAGAGAATAGTTAATACCTAAGCAAGTGGAGTGGGGAGCTTGGACCAGGACAGTAGGAATAGAGGTTGTGAGAAGCAGAAAACTTCAGGATATATTTTGAAAGTGGGCCAACAGGATTTACTTAAGGATTGAATGAAGTCATAAAGACGAAGAGTCAATGGTGACTCAAAAGTTTATGCCTGAACAATTTGTAAGTGGGAATGTCATTTTCTAAGATAAGGAAGACTATGGGAAAAGCAGATTTGAGGTATACAGAATTAGGATCTCATTTCTGGGACATGAAAAGTTTGACTTGCCTATCCTCCTTGCCTTTTTCAAAGGAAAAATGCTGATGTGACACTTGTTTGTAGTGTAGGAGGTCCAAGGGAGTGGTCTAAACTAGAGATCTAAAGATAGGACTTGTGAGCATGTTGCTGACATGCAAATCCATGCGGCCAGATGGTAGCAAAAGCAGAAATCCAGGGATGAGCCCTTGGTCCCCCTACACAGAGCAATCAGGGAAGTGAGGATAACCACCAGACAGAGTACGCTGGAAACCAAGAATAAGGACATGATCAGTTGACTATAAATCAAATGCTGCTGAGAACTGATAGGTAGACAGCGAGGGATTTCAGCTGGCACCCTGGTTTGGTGCTGCTCAGGCTGGAGAGAAGGACAAGGGCAGGCACCCTGTGGCAGTGCTGTCTCACCCTTTATCTCATTCCAAGCAACTGCCACACCTGGGGGAAGGAGGACTGTCCTGCTAATGTGCAAAAGAATTCAGGGAATCCCCCAGCCTGTGGGCCAGGTAGCCCAAGCAGGGAAGGATCTGGAAAGTGACCTAGAGTAATCTAAGGATAATTACCACATCGATAACTGTTCATCAGAGTGGTTCGAAGATGACATTTGAACCACAAGGAGGGCCCAATCTGGACATAGATCCCAGACCACAGCCAGAGCCTCTTGTCATAGGGACCATCAGTGGCAAATGTATCTTGCTCCCCTGCAGTAAACCTCGTTTCACACTTTCCTTGCTTTTGGTGTGTCTGGTCATTCTTCAGCTAAGAGCACATCAGGAAACTCACAACAGACAACCACTGAGCTGACACAGAATGACTATTCGGTAAATGACCAATCATTTACCAGAAAATTTTGAGTAGTGTTTGTTCAAGGAATTAATAACTCATAACAACCAGGCCAGAGAAAAAACACATTTTAGGGGCCATGGTATAATGCACAATGAAAGTTGGAAATGTGAATTTGAGAGCCAACACCGTCATTTACTGGCTCTGTAATGGAGGTAAAGTCATGAACCACTTGAATTCTAGGTCTCTGTCAGATGGAGGCAGTATGAACATTCTCATTCTGCTGTGATGAGGAATAATAAAAATAAAATCTTTAACCTTGTTCCTAACAAATAGGTACTCAGAAAATGTTAACTTCCTCTCCGTTATTAAAGGGAATAGTTCTTGGGGTCTGTGTTATGCACAGAAAGATGGGCTGACTCTATAATACATTTTGAAATCTATGAAATTGGTCCTTGGTAACCCATTTCCCAATTTTTCCCTCTTTCAAATTACTCAGGTGTCAAATATGTGTCCCTTGCTAAACTTTTTTTTTTTTTGAGATAGAGCCTCAAGCTGTCACCCTGGATAGAGTGCCATGGCATCACAGCTCACAGCACCCTCCAATTCCTGGGCTCAAATGAGTCTCTTGCCTCTGCCTCCCAAGTAGCTGGGACTATAGGCTCCTAACACAACACTCGGCCAATTTTTTTTTTTTTTTTTTTTTGGTTGCAGCCTTCATTGTTGTTTGACAGGCCCAAGCTGGATTCGAATCTGCCAGCTCAGGTGTACGTGGCTGGCGCCTTAGCCCGGTGAGCCACAGGCACCGAGCCCCTTGCTAAACTTTTAACTCAGCTTCTCAAACTAAAACCCCAAACTCAGGCATATTAATATTTATAAAATAAAAGGCCCATGTTCTCTAAATTCTTTATGTCAAGAAAGCCTTAGGAACTGCTTCAGATTAAGGCAGAAGGAAATGACAGGACATTTAAATACAATATCTAATCCTGGACTGGGTTTTGTACCTTTGAGGGAAAATGCTATAAGTAGGTAATAAGGCTATTTGAAAAATCAGAATATGGACTATATATTAGAGTACATATTGTTAACGTATTCACCATGTTAAATGTCCTGAACATAATCACTATACATGGTTGTCTAAGAGAATATCTTTGATCCAGAAAATAAATACTAAAGCATTAAAGAGTAATAATTCATTAAAACCAACTACATATAGAATATACTATATATAGAGAGAGAGAAAATGAGAAACACAAAATGTTAAAAATTAGTTAATCTGGATAAAGGGTACACAAAGCATCTCTGCATTCTTCTTCTTCTTCTTTTTTTTTTTTTGTAGACAGAGTCTCATTCTGTTGCCCTGAGTAGAGTGTCATCGTGTCATAGCTCATAGCAATATCAAATTCTTGGGTTCAAGAGATCTTCTTGCCTCACCCTCCTGAGAGGTGGGACTACAGGCACCCACCACACCACCTGGCTAGTCTCTGCATTATTCTTGTAATTTTTCTGTACATTTGAAAGGTTTTCAAAGTTAAAAATTGAGACGTATTATTCCCTACACATATTCTTAATGACTTTATGCAAAATATTTCTTTGCCAGACCAAGTCTGAAACATTTTATCTTTCAGATATATTCTCTTACATGTGCAATAAACTGCAAAACCAAAAAAACCCAATCAAACACCGGCCAGTTGTGGTGACTTACACCTATAATCCCAGCCCTTTGGGAGATGAAGGTAGGAGGATGGCTTGTGGCCAGGAGTTTGAGACCAAGCTGGGCAACATAGTGAGATCTTGTCTCTACAAAAAAATAAATTAATTAAAAAGGAGCCGGGTGTGATTACACATACCTGTAGTTCCAACCATTCCAAAGGCTGAAGTGGGAGCCCAGGAGTTTGAGGTTACACTGAACTACGTTCAGGCCACTGCATTCCGGTCTATGTATAGAGTGAAGCCCTGTCTCAGAAAAAAGAAAATTAGATCCAAGAGATAAGGAAGTTTTATATGTCTGTATTCATATAGAAATGTGTTGCTAATGTGGAAATGTGTCCTTTGGCTAAAAAAAAAATATCATGTACAAACACACACACACGTATGTTTGGTTAATATCCAAAAAGATACAATTCAACAGCAATTACCTCTAAGTTACCTGTTGCAGCTCTTCCTGTAACTTTCTCTCCTATTTGAATTTTTAAAATTATTAATTATTTTCTAACTTAAAACATATTTTAAGGCAAATAATATATGATATTGTTAGAATCTGAGAGCCAAATAATACTGTAAAGAATTTGTGAGCCAAAAATGAGGGAGTTAGGTTTGAAAGAGAGGAACAGAGTTTCTTCTACAAATAGAAAGATAAGAAAAACAAGAATTCTGGGCAGTGCCTGTGATTCAAAGGAGTAGGGTGCTGGCCCCATAAATCGGAGGTAGCGGGTTCAATCCCAGCCCCAGCCAAAAAGGGAAAAAAAAAAAAAAAAAAAAAAAAAAAGAAAGAAAAATAAGAATTCTGCAGTCCTTAATTGTCATGTAGGATGTCACTGTGAAGAAAGCAGAATTTTGACTAACATGAACAACACAACTGTAATTTGGGACCTCGCTGGCCTTTGGGTATTTAGGTAAACTGTTCTGAACCCCCAACTTCCTGGTTTCTGCAAATCCAGGGCTTCTCTCTGATTCCTGCTAATGTCCTGATTAGGATCCTGGTTTTCTCTGCTTCTCCATCTTCAGGAGCCAGTTTGTTTCTGCTGAGGGTCACTCTGATGCTTTTCACAAAGAATCCCAGAGCATTCTGGTTTAGTATGGAGTATCTTACGGACAAATTTGAAGAGTAATGGAAATGCCTTTACCAGGCATTGCCAAGCCCTCCACCATCTCCCTCTCCCACATCCCACTGACATCCAAAAATGTCTACTCTCCCCTTGTAATCCTACAGCTATGTGTATACCCTCAGTTGTCTAGCAACTCTCTCCTGCTATTGCCTCTCTCCACGGGACCAGCTAGGCTAGGCCAACTTCCCTGATCCAGGACTCCCCACTCCCCCTGGATAGAGTGCTGTGGCATCACAGCTCACAGCAACCTCTAATTCCTGGGCTCAAGAGAGTCTCCTGCCTCTGCCTACCTGGGACTACAGGTGCCTACCACAACGCCCGGCCATTTTTTTGTTGCAGCCATCATTGTTGTTTGGCGGGCCCAGGCTGGATTCGAACCCGCCAGCTCAGGTGTGGGTGGCTGGCGTCTTAGCCGCTTGAGTCACAGGCGCCGAGCCCTCATTTGTCGTTTTTAAATACTGTATTTCATATCTTTATTCATTCTTTTCCCAGGTACAATCATTAACTAAAACACTTGTATGTCTCTCACCAAACCAGATAAAAAATTATGAAAGGTCTTTAAAAACCTATCTCTATAGGAGGCTTGCAGCTCATTATTATTAAAATCCAAACTAGAAGATAAATTCACCTCTAAATTGATATTTGCCCTGTCTACCTAAGCTAGTGTGTAAACTCCTCACCAATTGTAATACTCAGATGTCTCCCTGAAGACATCTTTCTCCAAATCCAAGTATGTTATTTTATATGGCAAAGGAATTGGCAGATGTGATTAAATTTATCTTATGACATTTAAACATATGATATATTCTTGAGATGGAGAGCACATTCTGGATAATTCAGGTGCACCCAATATAATCATAAGGGTCCTTATAAGTGGAGGCAGATGAGGAGGAGTCAGAAAGAAAGATTTGAAAAATTCCACGTTTCTGGTTTTAAGGATAAAAGAAGGAACTATGAACCAAAAAATACAAGTGGCTTCTAGAAGCTGAAGAGGCAAAAGAACAAATTCCTGCCTGTGCAAAGGTTCTCTACCAATTGCATAAGGCTGGTGAGACAGAACACATGCACAAACCAGGCAAAGCAAGTTTATTACTCACAGGAAGCAAGGCTGAACAGAACCCCATGATCCATGATGAACTGGTATCCTAAGATTCAAGAAAGCTGCCTGATGGGTTCAAGAAACTCACCCTGGGTTTATATATGCTGGGTAACGACTGGATGAATAAACTCATCGTAGCAGATCTTCCTGGTCTAGGAGGTATGAGAATAACCCATTTTCTCGTTATCTCTGGATGCTACATTCACAGATGCAATCTGCTCTGGAACTACAAGCAAGAGAGGAAGAACTGGTTCAGCCAAGGTCATCTGGGGACCTTGTCCTCCTTTGCCCTAGAGCCTACACCTTCATTTTCACCTAATAAAATCAATCTGGACTATTTGAACATCCAGAACAGAAAGATAGTAGATGTGTGTTGTTTTAAGCTACTAATGGTAATTTATTACAGCAGCAAGAGGAAATATACCAAGTCACATAAGGCTTCTTGCTAGTTGCAAGTCTGTTGTTCAACTTGTTTGCTAGTTGTCTCCTCACCACTCTACCCTACTCCCCAGAAATATAAATTCCACAAGATGAGATGTACCCTCAGATTGACTTCATTTCCTGTGACACTGTTGACACAATAAATACATGATTTTTGGTATCACATGAGAGACTAATGATATTTTTGAAAATTTTTAACATTAGCAAATGGCACCAGAGATCATGAACATGGCATTGATTCTGATGTTCTTAGGACTCTGTTCTGTGCTGGGCACCATCAGAGAGGCTGGAGATCGAGAGAGGTATAAATGCAGGCCTTGGCATTAGGCAGCCTCAATCCCGTAACATACAGTAACAATGTAATATGGATTGTATTTCTTGCATTTCACCAAAAACTGCTTTGAAGCAATTAAAAGTGCAAATTGAATATCAGTGTTTGGGAAGTCAGTGTTTAGAAGAGAGGCATTATAGGCTGGAGGGTTAACAGCAGTAACTTTGCACTCAGGAGACTTACTTGGGAATCCTGACTCTGTCACTGCTATTTGCCTCAAGCTGAGCTGGGGTGGTTCTTTAGTGCCCCTAGACCTCACTTCTTCATCATTAAAATGGGAATAATGCGATCCATGCCACAAGGTTTTGATAATGCAGTTAAAACAAGTATACAAGAAACTTTAATGCAAGGCCTGGCACAAAATAATAGCTCGATAAATAACTTAGAGACTGATTCCTTAATCAATATGCAGAGGCACTTTGTATGAAACTAGATGGTTTCCCAACTTTCCCTCCTCAGGAACCACTGGAGCTGAGTTATCTTATTTTGAAGAGCCTGACTCCCCACATCTCCCCACTCCCAAATCCATAATTTCTGCTCGGTGCTGAAATGACTTGCCAAACCAGATTCTGTCAGCTAGGGTTTCCCTTTGCTTATTTTCCTCCAAAGGATGGATCCCAGCCAGGAAAAGAGTTTTAAAAGTTAGTTAGGAACCTCTCCAACTAAAGACATAAATGTGGTTTGGGGGGCACTGTAAGAAGGCAGAAATATAAGGACAAAATGATTCTTTCTTTGTGGTCTGGATGGATCAGCTACATTTGTTAGGGCAATTATGTTTGCCTGTGTTCTTTTTTTGTTTTTTAACACTATACACATCGGCATAAAATTCTTCCTTGTTCATTTCCTTCTGGATCTTTGTCAATATGATTTTCACTGCTTTCTTTCTAACAGTTCACTTATGCAGATTGGGAAGGCAGTAATTCTACATCCCAGAGGTTAAATGGTAAACTTATACACATATGCCAGATTTTCTCTTTATTGACACATAAAATTACTATGTCTCATTTCTCTCCCATGTAACTTGACACACAGAAAAACTGGATCTCATTTTTGAATTCTCACCAACCAATGGGGGAAACTAAGACTAATTAAGTTTCCTGGTTCTTTGGGAGTTTAAATGGTGTGTTATTTCAACGTGGAAGCAGGTGTATCTCCTCTCCTTTGTTTCCCAAACATAAAGAAACCAGGTAGCGGTCCCCGCCCTGACGCTGGAGCTGTGGAATGGGAGTTATCATCTGGAATCTCCCCACATGCTGGAGTCTGTCTAAGTGAAGGGTCTCAGCAAGTATGGCATCTCTCTTTCATTTATTATAGCTGCTATTCATGAATCTATAATAGGGTCATTTTCCTGGTGGAGAGGTGGGAAATTCTAGGAGAGTAGTCTATGGAGTCTTGCTTAGAAGGATAGGCCCCTGGGAGAGCTCACGTGATTTCTGACAGACAGTGGCTGGGACTACTGTTAACCGCAGCACATCCTCCCCAGCAGCCCACAGCGACTACCCAGCCTGACTCTCTGCTTGTCTGCTACTATTCCCCGTGGAAGCTCAGGAGGCACAGTAGGCCGGATAGAATTCCTAGGCTCTCAGAAGGCAACGAAGCCAACTTCAAACTCTTGCAAATGAATTCAGGTTGTTTAACAGTGGGGATCTTCCAAGTGAGGAGTACGAATACATTGTTAGCCTCCCTCTAGTAGAAATACAAGCCATGAAACACATTTTACCAAATGTACCAATGTGTGAGAAGACTGGAACCTGTTATACCTCTGTCTACTATAATAAATCTAGTTCCATTCACCATCACTATTTATGAAATGCCTTCTTTGTGTCTAACTCCGTGCCTCACTCCGCGGTAAATACAAAAATGAGTAATAAAGTCAGAAAAATAGGGTTTTCATATCGAAAGAGTCTGTTCTATGTATGTACTTTAATTTCTTTTTCTTAAATACTTCTCACAACAACCTCAAAAGGATATGTAGTTTAGATTAAAGGTCCAGCAGGAAGACTGATTGAGCTCAGGAGTTTGAGACCAGCCTGAGCAGGAGACCACATTTCCACAAAAAATGGAGAAATTAGCCAGGTATGGTGGTACATGCCTGTAGTCCCAGTTACTCAGGTGTTCAGGAGGTTGAGGTAGGATGATCCCTTGAACCCAGGAGTTTGAGGTTGCAGTAAGCTACAATGACATCATTACACTCTACTGGGGGTCACAGAGGAGACCCTGTCTCAAAAAAAAAAGAAAGAAAGACAGAAAGAAAGAAAGCAAAAAGTAATGACTAAAGCAGCCCAATAATTTTAAAAAAATGAAACACAATAGTCATTTTCCCCTTGTTTCAAAAGCATACAAGGTGAATATCATCAAGTATTGACAACACTATGGGGAAATGTGTACTGATGAGAACTGTTTGTAAGAGTGACTACAGTGGCAAGTTAACATCAAAAGATGATTTGGTGGTTTCTACCCAAAATTTAAATAAACATGTCTTTAGTCCACAGATCCACATCGCAGAATTAATTCTATGATATACTTACCCAGGACCATAAAGATAAAAAGATGTTCCTTGCAGTTTCATAGTTTTTAAAAATGAGCTTTACTGAGGTTTAATGTTTAGACCATAAAATTAAATCACTTTACTCAAGGGTAGTGGCTCATATAATCCCGGCACTGTAAGAGGCCAAGTCTGAGGATTGTTTGAGGAGGGCAGGAGTTGAAGATCAGTCTGAGCAATATAGCAAACAAAGCCTTGTCTCTGCAGAAAATAAAGACAATTAGCCAGATGTGCTGGGATAGCCATAGTCCCAGCTACTTGGGATTCTGAGACAGGGGGATCACTTGAGCCCAGGAGTTTGACATCACAGTGAGCTCTGATTGTATCACTGCACTTCAGCCTGGATGACAAAGTGAAAACTTATCTCAAAAAAAAAAAAATAGCTTATTTTAAGTATACAAGTCAATGACTTTTAATAAGTTGACAGTATTACAGAATCCAATTTTAGAACATTTTCATCACCCCCCAAAAGATCCTTCACACTGATTTGCTCCTTGTTGGCACCCCTACCCATAAACAACTACTAATTTACTTTTGTTTCTATAGATTTTCTTTTCCCAGACATTTCAAGTAACATGTTTTAGATTTAATTGGGGTATGCCCAATACTCAACATTGTAAATCTTTCACTGATGCTGTAGTACCAGACATGAACATAATTTTAAAGTCATGTTTAAGTTTAGCTTAAACACACCAATAATACAGCTTCAGTAAGTGGGAGATAGAAAGACATTAAGTGGCATGTTAGTAATTGGTATTAATGCAAGAAATTGATATTAATACATATATATGTGGTTTGTCTTTCTACAGAATTTGATAAGCAAAATCAGCTGAACTTTGTCACAGAGTAATTCTGAGTTGCCATTAAACTTTTCCCCATCCATAGTGTGATACAAAGTTGATCTGTGCATTTTCAAGGCAGGAGGCCTGGGTACTTTGACAGAATTCTATTACGGCGACAGTATGCCTATTATGTCAAATATCTAATGTACCCCTTATGATTTGTATTATACACAGAAAGCTGTTATGCACTGATTACCAACTGCTGTTTATAATCTTTTGAATACGTTTTTCTATGCTGAAGAAAATGATGAAAAAAGTCACAAAAGGGAGAAAATGGAAAAGAAAGTGATCCATAAACAATGGGGCTTCATATAGCTCCATGTGCTACATCAAGCCTCATGATGTCTAAGAATCACTGACAAATTCTAGGTGCATAATAAATTTTCTAGGCTTAATAGCATTAAAGCAAATAGTAGCCTCCAACTTAATACGTACAAAGGTGCCAGGAGTGTGGTAACACCCGATACCATGAATCTTGTGCTGCTTAGGCGGACAGCAACTGCTGAGCTGACTCTACCCTAACCATAAGTTGTCATCCTACTCAATCAGTGATCAATTATGGGGAAATGGCTGGTTTAAATGTTCAGAGTTACTTTCTTTTTTTTTTCGAAACAGAGTCTCACTATGTCGCCCCTTGGTACAGTGCTGTGCCATCATAGCTCACAGCAACTTCAAACTCCTGGGCTTAAGCAATTCTCTTGCTTCAGTGTCCCAATTAGTTGGGACTACAGGTGCCCGGCACAGTGCCCAGCTAATTGTAAGGTCTTGCTCTTGCTCAGGCTGGTCTGGAACCTCTGAGCTCCGGCAATCCACCTGCCTTGGCCTCCCAAGTGCTGGGATTATAGGCATGAGCCACTGTGCCCGGCTAAAAAAGTTTTTTAAGAAGGACAAAAAGAAATGAGCCATAACAAGATAAGCACAAATGAATTAAACTTTTTGATATCTGATTGTCCTGTTTTTTTAATTGCCCTGTTTTATTTAACTTTTTCTGAGGTTGTAAGGTTCAACAAAATAAGAATAGCTAATTCTGGCTATTTATGACTCTAATGAGAGGAAGAAACGAGCTGCTGTAAAACTCTAGATTACAAATTAATTTCTTCCTTAATTACTTCGACAAATAATTATTGACCCCTTTCTATGTGCCAGTTACTATTCTTGGTGTGAATAAGAAGAAAAAGCTCTCCTTGAACTTAGCGGAAGCAATGTAATAAACAAAGAAAGCTTTAAACAAATAAGAGAATGTCTAGTAACTATACGTCCCATAAAAAAAGTAAAATAGTGGCTCAGCGCCTGTGGCTCAACCGGCTAAGGCGCCAGGCACGTATACCTGAGCTAGTGGGTTCGAATCCAGCCCGGCCCGCCAAACAACATTGACGGCAGCAACCAAAAAATGGCCGGGCGTTGTGGGGGGGGTGCCTGTGGTCCCAGCTACTTGGGAGGCAGAGGCAGGAGACTCTCTTGAGCCCAGGAGTTGGAAGTTGCTGTGAGCTGTGATGTCACAGCATTCTATCCAGGGTGACAGCTTAAAGTTCTGTCTCAAAAATAAAATAAAATAATAAATAAATAAAAACAAGTTTAAAAAAAATAAAATAGAGTGACAGGGATTGGGAGTAAAAGCGGGAAGCATACTGCTTTTGAGAGGGGAATCAGGAAATATCAAGACCAGAATGATAAGAAAGAAATAGTAGAATTTTTTTTTTTTTTTTTGAGACAGAGCCTCAAGCTGTCACCCTGGATATAGTGCTGTAGCATCACAGCTCACAACAACCTGCAATTCCTGGGCTCAAGCGAGTCTCTTGCCTCTGCCTCCCAAGTAGCTGGGACTACAGGCACCCGCCACAACGCCCGGCCATTTTTTGGTTGCAGCTGTCATTGTTTGGCGGGTCTGGGCTGGATTCGAACCTGCCAGCTCAGCTGTACGTGGCTGGTGCCTTAGCCTATTGAGCCACAGGCGCTGAGCCAAAATAGTAGAACTTAAACCAGGAGGAGAATATTTCTGGTAAAGGATACACTCATAAAATTTGAGTGGAGGGAAATGTATTGGTATTTTAAGGAAACAGAAAGAAGGCTTTTGTCATAGAACCTAGTGAAAAAGGTGAGAGCTCCAGGAGATATCAATGGAGAATTGACATGCTCTATAAAGGAGAGTGCAAAGGGAAGCCATAGAAGGTGCTAAGCAGTGAAATGACATGATACTATTTATATTTTTAAGGGGAACTCTGGCATGGAGGAGAAATTAAGACTGAGTTAAAAATGGAAACACAAATACCAGTTAGCCTGGAGGTCAGATATGAGTAATACCGTAGTCTAGGTGAGAGAGGATGGTAGTTTGGAACAGGGAGGTGGTGATGCTAATGAAAGGAAATAGAAGAATTAATGGCAACTGAAAATCATTCATCAAGGATATTCTGAAGAACCCTAAAAGATCATTTTTTAAATGTATAACCTGAATTGTGTTTGATACTTTATAGCTTTTTCACATATCAGTTGGTTAATATTTGAAAGTAAGCATACACTTTCATAGGAAGAAAATAGTAAATCTCCAAGACTATGTGATCTCCTTGCTATGTGATATAACAGTTAAACCCAAACCAGTGACAGTTATAAAAATGGAATATTCTATAAGTCCTTAAAAATAGCTGATGAATAAAAAGAACACACCTAATAATCTCGTCTTCAAAAACTTAAATGTTATATCATTCATTCAAGTGTGATGAAAGGAAATTGAGTTTTACATAGATTTTGATGTGTCTAGTTCTACAGTAAGTGCTGAAAACATAAAATTAAATAAGCAACAGACTTTGTTTAGAGGGTTGATAATTTTTGCAGATAATATTATCTAATGATGCAGTGATGATGATGATGATAATGATTCAAAGAAGCTTTTTAGGGTTTATTCCCAATTTCCTTCTTCACTCCAGGTAAATCTCACAATGCTTAGTACAACAGTTGTATTTTCAGAACTGTTATAAGGCAATTCATTCATTCTCAAATAAGTTTAGGAAATGTGGAATAAAACAACAAGTATCAATCTGTAACATACTAATGTGGAAAACAGATATAGCACAAATGCATATTTTATGCTATAACTTTTTCTGAAGGCACCCCTTTAGACACTTATCCAAACAATCTCCTAAAGGACCCAGTTTGGGAAACGGTACTTGACATAGTCTCTTTATTTACCCTCTGCTCTGTCTCTCATCTCTTTGGGACACAATCCAGGCCCCTTCACCTCTTAACATATTGTGTCAGGGCCTCTCTCTCTATTCTTAAGGTGATAGTAGATTCATTCTCTTTTCTCTTGCACAAATCACTTTTCTGGCTTTCTACTAACTAGTTTCTGACCTTCACAAGTTTAATGTGACCTGCTTACCGGATTAGCCAATTATATTATTTGGCTTCAATAGACTGTCTTTTAGAAGCATATACTACATCTATCTCTTAAGAATTACTCTGACCAAAGAAATTACCCATATTTTTCTCCACACTGACTCATGAGGACCATAACTTTTCAGATAAGGAAAAATGGTCTAAGTCACCACTCTCCAAATTTGTATGTACTTCTGAGTCATCTGAAGGATTTTACAATGACACAACTTCCCTGGCCTTACCCTAGGCCTAAATAAATCAAAAAGATATTACAAAGAGGTTCTAATGCAAGTGGATCTTATATATTCTAATTCCATTTTAGTTTTCCTGCCATAAATTTAGGAATAGAGCTAAGTGTATAATGAAATAACTTACATTTGTTTATTGTTTCATTGATTTAAAAATGTTTCTCTAAAACTTCTGATATATAGGACGGTAAGTATCATAATTTCCATTTAATAAATGAGATCCATAAAACATCAAGGAGCTCCTGCTAGATAGTAACCAAGGTCAAGGTTCCCAACTTCAGGCTTCACGATCTAGCAGGGAAGATGGAGAAGTAGGAAGAATAAGAAATGAAGTGTTATAATGAGGTAATGGAAGGAGCACAGGGGAATGGTCAGAACACTGTAGCAAGGGAAGCCAACCCACTATGGACATGTTCAGATAAGTCTTCTGACTTGGGCTCTGCGCCTGTGGTTCAACGGGCTAAGGCGCTAGCCACGTACACCTGAGCTGGTGGGTTCGAATCCAGCCCGGGCCCGCCAAACAACAATGATGGCTGCAACCAAAAAATGGCCGGGCGTTGTGGCGGGCGCCTGTGGTCCCAGGTACTTGGGAGGCAGCGGCAAGAGACTCCCTTGAGCCCAGGAATTGGAGTTTGCTGTGAGCTGTGATGCCATGGCACTCTATCCAGGGTGACAGCTTGAGGCTCTGTCTCAAAAATAAATAAATAAATAAAATAAGACTGGGTTGTTAAACATTGCTTGCTTACATACCACTAAGTAGACCCCCCACCTCCAACTATACGCTTTAATAAGCATAGAGGCAATTGTCACACTTGTAAAAGGAGATTGCTATAACAAAATTTCAGGGGAAAGCTTTCAGGAAGAGGGTCTCTTAAAGGAGGATTGAATTTGCACAGCGGGGAAGACAGTGAATACTCATATAAAAGAATAATTGCACAGGCAAGGTGTAGAGATTGGGGCTGACATGGTGTCATAGAAAGTCTTCACCAAGAAAATGCCAAACTGACACTAAATTCAGCATCTCACAGGTGGGACAGGACGCTTTCCAAAATTAAACTAAAATTATCTTGTCTTTCACGCCCCCACTAAAGTGATTCCTAGCTCTCTGAATGCTCTTGCAAACCTTGATGAACATGGTCCGTATGCATCTTTAGGAACAGAAGGTAGGCTTGGCATCTTTTTGACTAGAGTTCTCTGAATTTTTCTCCATGAAAACATGAGCTGGTCAATAGAAACTAAATAGCTGAATCCCTGGGCTCTTTCCCCATCTCTACAACTGCTTTTCACAGTACAATCAGGCATGTTATCTCAATACTGAATTTCCCCGCTTTAAAATGATCAATGGTTATTCTTCATTCATTGGTAAATAAAGATGAACAAAATCATCTTTGAGATGATATTCCAAGCTCATCATATGCTTATGAGAAATAGAATCATACTATTCTTACTCCAAATAAGAATACAAGCATTCTGGCTTGGCGCCTGTGGCTCAATGGGCTAGGGCACCAGCCATGTACACCTGAGCTGGCGGGTTTGAATCCAGCCTTGGCCCGCCAAACAACAATGACGGCTACAACCAAAAAATGTCCGGGCGTTGTGGCGGGTGCCTGTAGTCCCAGCTACTTGGGAGGTGGAGGCAGGAGACTCGCTTGAGCCCAGGAGTTAGAGGTTGCTGTGAGCTGTGATGCCTCAGCACTCTATCTAAGGTGACAGCTTGAGGCTCTGTCTCAAACAAAAATAAAAATAAAAAAATAAAAACACATATCCTTTAAAAAAAAAAACAAACAAACAAGAATACAAGCATCCTTCAAGGGCTCAAAAGGGACAAACATCTCTACTAAGTCTCTGTGTTATCAGGGAAGCCTCTTCCCCCAGACCAAACTTTTCTTAAAATTTGAGAGTATTTTCAAGGTCACTTCCCCCGAGAGGTCTTCCCTAAGTACCACATCATAAGTAGTTACCTGCCTTTCTTTTCTCTCCTGCTAAACTGTTCTTTCTGTGTACACATCTTACCACACTGTGGAGTTTGTGGAGTTCGAGGCACGTCTAATGCATGGCTCAGATGTGACCACACGTGCCTGAGACACAGGTGACAAGGATCCAGGGCCAGGGCTGGGGTGAGACACAGAATACAAAAGCCTTGGTTACAAAATTTAGATGGACACCAAAAACTCAGAAATCAAGAGACATAGTGTTTTAACATAAAATTTTAAAAAGACAAAAAAAAAAACCCACGGTGAACAAAATATCACAATTTTAAAAAAGGGTCCTAACTTGTGTCTCCGTGACCCTCTCTCTCACTCTTTTTTTTTTTTTTCTGTAAAGACAGAGTCTCACCCTATCACCCTCAGTAGACTGCTGTGGCATCAACACAGTTCACAGCAACCTCCAACTCCTGGGCTTAGGCGATCCTCTTACCTCAGCCTCCCAAGTAGCTGGGACCTCAGGTGCCCACCACAACCAACGCCTGGCTATTTTTTTATTGCAATTTGGCCAGGGTCAGGTTTGAACCCACCACCCTCACCCACTGAGCAACAGGCGCCGCCCCACTCTCTCTCACTCTTCTATCCTAATCCTGATGTCAGTTCCAGTAAAAACATTATTTATTAAAACCAAGCAGCTTGCCCATAAGCCACACTTTGCCATTTTTATTTTTTATTGTCATATTAAAATATTAATCTTGATGACTGAGGCTTTGGGGTCCCCTTACATTTTGTCTCACCTAATCCCAGTTCTGGATGGACCCCTCTACCCTAAGGGTCAAGGAGATGAGCAGAAGTGCATGTGTTTATTCAAAGATAATGGGCTGCACTGGCTCGGCGCCTGTGGCTCAGCGGGCTAAGGCGCCAGCCACGTACACCTGAGCTGGGCGGGTTCGAATCCAGCCCAGGCCAGCCAAAGAATGACGGCTACAACCAAAAAATGGCCAGGCGTTGTGGTGGGCACCTGTAGTCTCAGCTACTTGGGAGGCGGAGGCAGGAGACTCGCTTGAGCCCAGGAGTTGGAGGTTGCTGTGAGCTGTGATGCCACAGCACTCTACCCAGGGGACAGCTTAAGGCTCTGTCTCAAAAAAAAAGGTAA
>CAUYON010064567.1:0-19962 GCA_963573935.1 Arctocebus calabarensis | reverse complement strand
GCCCTTCCAGCCTGCAGTCCCACTGCTGCCCCACCCACAGCCGCCGACAGGATCAGACCGAATGAACAGACGCAACCACTTGCCCAATCTCCGCCGCTTTAGCCTTCCTCAGGGTGTCCAGAAGCCTCACGCTGTCTCCCTATGTCCCCAAAGGGAAGTTTCTGGGCAGATCCTGCCTGGCAGAGATGCCTGAAGTCCTCTCTCCCCAGTCTCACTGTGCCCAGCCGCAAGGAAGCTGTTACTCGTCCGCCATCTTGCTCCGCCCTCTAGAAATATATTTTTAATGGAATTAGAAAAATGAAAAACAAAAAAGTCTGTATTAAGGGAAAGTTCTATCTTCTATGATTATCTTTCACAAAGTGGGCACAGAGGAAAGAATGACTCTGGCATCAGAAATATAATTTGGCTGGAAAGAAAAAGTCCCAGAAAAGTTGGCAGTGAATAAATGTATCTAATACCTTATAATTTATTATTTCAGCTTCAACTATATTCCATTATTAACTCCTGAATCAGTCATATTCATATCCTTTTAATGGTCTACCAACAATCTGAGAATGAGAGTAGATTGTGAAGCTTGGTTCCGCTCACATTTTTCATTCCTAAATATTGTAATCTGATCCCTTTCCCATACTGCTTATTGGGCAGCAATAGAACTTCCACATATGAGACAAAAAAAAAAAAAAGAAAGAAAGAAAAATACACACCACACAACACAAGACACAAAACTTAAGCACATTGCTATTTTGTGAGCCATTTCTGAAAAATACAAGCAACGTGTTTCAGGAAAAGAAATATTTTAAGCATAATATAGTAACTTCCTTTTTGCCCCATACAGGTGTCATCTTGGTTTCTTCCCACACTTGTTAGTAGAATATTACCCTGCTTAAAGGACGAATGAGTAGTGAGCAGGGGTTATTCCTTTTGATGAGAAGTGATTAATACTGCAAAGGAAATGGACAGCATTCTTCATTAAGATAATTAAATAAAGTGTAATGATTTCACATGTGTACTATTGTATGTTTGTGATGGTTTCTACAGAGGTACAAGAGATTAAGAAACATTCTCTGCATTATTTCTTGACAGAATGATCTTTAGTTATTACATAATCAGAACTTTTAAAATGTCAGTTAGCACTTTAATGGAGTGACTGTGAGGCGAAAATATTTCTAAGATACTATATGGAACCAAATAAAACTAAATCATCATACTCCCTTTTTTAAACATTTTTTTCAAGCTAACATGTAGCCAGACTAGATTAGGCTAAATCTTAGTAACAGAGAAATGTGAATTAATTTATTTTCTTGTGACTCAGCTTGTGTTGAAGAGGTCAACATGATCCATGATTTACGTAAGTCAGGGGCATTCAATTTCTTGGCTTCTCTGGGACACTTCTAAAAGAAGTGTTACCTTGAGCAACCCATTAAGTACACAAACACTAATGAAACCTGATGAGAAAAAAAAGTCCATGCATAATGTTCTTGATATCTGCTACCACAGATAAGCAAAAACCTTTCCACATAATATCATAATTATTCAGCTGCCCATTCTAAGAGTCTTTAAGATCATGGAGCAGGTCCCAAGTTTGGGATTAATAATATAGAAAATGCACATTAGACCAGGCAAGGTGGCTTATGCCCATGCTTCCAGCACTCTGGGAGGCCAAGGTGAGAGAATCCCTTGAACTCAGGAGCCCCAGATCAAGCAAGCAATAGCGAGACCTCTGTCTTCAATAAAAATAGCAAAAAATAGCTGGCCATTATGGCAGGTGTCTATAGTCCCAACTACTCAGGCGGCTGAGGCAGGAGAATCTCTTGAGCCCAGGAGTTTGAGGTTGCTGTGAGCTAGGCTGACACCATAGCACCCTAGCCTGGGCAACAGAGTGAGACTCTATCTTAAAAAAAAAAAATATATATATATATATATATATATATATATATAATAAAGTAAAATAAAATAAACATATATAAATAATGAAACCTCTTTGGTGATTTTTTACATTTCTTTTTATGAAAGGAAAAAAATTAGGCAACATAAAACTAGTTAGATACTTCTTGTATTTAAGAAACTAATGCTATCATTGCATAGCACATCAAAGAAATATTTCCCTTCACCTGTAATTTTTCTTCTGGGGGGTTCTGTTTTCTTTTTAGATGTTGTAAAAGCCATGCTGAGATTAAAAAATAATAATAATAGATAAGGGACTATATTCACTTTTATTATGAAAATTAATTGACAGGAAAATAGAAAGCAAGGTCTGGGCCCTTCCACGTCTTGGCCGCTGATGCAAGGCAAGGCAGTGACCAAATGTGAAGTGTGGCAGGTGATGTGTGAGGCTCTGCTGAGGTGTGGAAGAAGCCTTACTAATCAAGGCTACTTGATTTCTTGCTTACTTGATTTCTAAATAACATTAAGCACCTAACATTGCAATAATACATTGAAATATTATTGATAATTGTGTGTCACCAAGTCACCATGAACATATGTAACATCTAATGATGTCAATTGAACTCTTTGGATCTGGAAGCCACACACCACTGTAAAATTAAGCCATGCATGTGTACAAGTAGCAAGAGCATACATATGTTTATTTTATGTGACATTGAGACATGACATTGTGGGCTACAAAATTCACTCTCAAGAATCACACAATCAAGTTTCATCAAAAGAAATCTCATGGGCAAGAGTAAGTTTTAACTCAATTTGATGATGTTAACATTTTGTAAGTACTTGATCTTAAGGATCCTACTCAGCTATTCCTTCTTAGTGAATATCTTATGAAATTGGCACAAACACATGTATTATAGAGTTGTGCGACATAAAATGTTCTAAGAGTTTGGGGTGAACTAAGGACTTATTATTCTTCCTTTGTGCTGTCAGAAAATCCTTCACAAGAGATGAATCTTGAGGATCAGAAGTGTCTGGTGAAGCCAAGAAAAGGATGAAGGGTAATTCAGTGAGAGTTAACCTGTGAACAGCATGAAAATAAGATATCAAAGAATGAACTACTAGCTTATATAGGAAGTGAAGATAAAGTTGGCACAACCAGAAACTAGACTGAGTTAAAATAAATGCTGCCCAAGGAACATATAAGAATATAGAGAAAACAGACAATTACTGCAGTAATCGTCTATTTTTTTTTTCTGTATGTATGTATCTTCTTTCATTCTTTATGTGGTTTTTGTTTCTAGTCCTTATCTTAAACATTGTTATTGTTATTATATTCTAAGCCTTTTAAATTCTGTGAAGGCAAAAAGTGGAAACCTAATAAACACATGTGTATTTAAAACAAAAAAAATTCTTACTATTGAGCTCGCCTTTGGGTCAGCCATTGCCTCAGAAAGTCTCTGTTAAAATGCACACACATGATCTGCCAAATGCACAAAATCAACTAATCTGTACATCAGCAGAGAAGAAGCAATGACACTTGTAGACATTTTCAGAGGACCAAGCTCTCTGCCCATCCTGTGGACCGGGAGATGGAAGGAGACAGGAGATTGCAAGCTTTCCAGTCCCCACCTCTTCTTCAGAGGAGGAGACCGAGGGCCCAAGAAGACCTCTGCTTTGCCTGAGGTTTCAGAGAAGGAGCAGAGCCAGGCTTCTGGCCAGCATTCAACTCCACTGAAAGGAATATCTTTTGCAATATTGTTCTTACATTTTTATTTGTTCATTCTTCTCCAGTGCTTTGTAAATTTTACATATTATTTTAATTCATTACATTAAGAATAAAAATGTCTAAATGTCTTTGTGTGACATGAGAGATTTAGCACGATTTTACTTTTCCTCTCTACAAACCTGGGTTTGTTAGGATGCTCTGGCTTTAGTTCTCTATTATCATTACTAATTTCATTCTTATATTATTCATTCAACAAATTTTTAGTAAGAATCTGCAATGTGCACTCTGCAAGGTACTAAAAATATAAGGAGCTTAATAAATATATTCCCTAGCCTCAAGATATTTGATATTTGCATTCAGCTTTACAAATATGTTGATTATAGATAGACAATGCTCCAAATTCTGGTGGTCTCTTTGTAACCATTACTCATACAATGTCCTCTTTTTACTTGATTTCTTTAATTTGATAATTTTTTTGTTAGCTACAGTACTTCTTTTTCTTTTCCTTCTTTCTTTTTTTTTTTTTTTTTTACAGTTTTTGGCCAGGGCAGGGTTTGAACCCACAACCCCTATGGGGCCGGCACCTACTCCTTTGGGCCACAGGCGCCGCCCTACAGTACTTCTTGGAGTAATTTTTTTTTCCAGGACAGGTTCACAGTATTTTTCTTGAGTACTTATGCCTCTGGTCTGATAGCAAGTGCTGTCCCAGCACTGACACTCCAGTTGTGTCTGTGCTGTGAGTGGACATCACCACTCCCCATCCACCTGTTTCCACACATGCAGCACAAGTATTTCTCCCTACCTGGTCCACATATCTGGACACAGAGTCACAAATTACCACTGATTCTCTGCGCTCCGCCCATCCTCCTCCCACACTGGGTCTTTCATCCTGGAATCTGGGCTCCAGCTCCTTCCTCTGGGCTCACATTCTCCTGTGGTTTATTTCCTGAACTCTTGAGTACTCTAAACCCTAAAGAACTCAAGGCTCGTGTGCCTTTGTCTCTTTCCTGTCCTACCTCCTGTCACACGTCTCTGACAGCAAGACCCTCAGGGAATAGACACAGAACTCTCAGTTCTAAGTCGGGGGAAAAGACCAGAAAGCTTTGCGCTTGGGTAGGGGAGGACAGGTGTGCATGTTTGTGTAGGGGAGAGGGAGGTGGGGGTATACATCTATGTCTGGAGGGGGTGTGAAGGGGCACGCCTACGTGGGCAGGGAGAGAGGAGATGCTCACACCTCTGTGTCTTCCTAGAGGGACTAGAAATGTAAGAGATCTGAAAAACATTTAAAAAAAAATGACAAGGGAGATTTTTGGTTTCTGCTCCTCCTCAAAGAAAAATAGAAAAAGCAACCTTTCCCAGACTGCCACAATTCTAAATATAGCAAATGCTAACTTAATAAGCAAACCAGATTATACATAATGTATGCTTTTTTCTCAAGCTAAGAAAAAAGTAGTTTGGTTCTCTAAAGGGCATTATAAAAGCTACATTTTACATTTTGTATAATTTCCCTAATTTTTTATGCTCCCCACCCCCAAAGACTCCTTTCTTCCCCAAACCTCTGGGAATTCTGTGTCTCCAAAAATAATATAAAGATATCTAAGGGGGCCTGGGAGAGGATCTTAGGGGGTTCTTGAAAAATTAAGTCTTCCTCCAGTTATAATCATGATAATTAAATATCCTATTATTTAAAATCAAGAATACAAAAGAACAGATTTCTCCCTATTTCTTCTATATAGTTGGTTTAACAGAGACATGATCTTGAAAAAAAGAAAATCTCACTCTTACCTTCCCTATTCTCCTCCCTCCCTCCATGCTTCTCTTTCTTATTCAACTACCTTATTCTCTGGATCTCAGTTATTCAGTCTTTGTTATCAACCAGCCCACTTCCTTCCCAGAAGGCCAGTGTGGTTAAAACAGCTTAGTCGAATAGAGAAGGTGGCCAGCCTCACTTGGCCCTTGGATTTCTTTCACTGAGCCCAAAAGTGAAATCTAGATACTAAGCATCCATCCAGGCAAAAAGGCAAGACACTCCTACTGCTGTTGAACAATCTGCTCGGCATGGGCAAAATTAGACCAAACGTCTCTGTCTTTGATGGATCCTTTAGAACAGTGGTCCTCAACCTTCCAAATGCCGCGACCTTTTTAATACAGTTCCTCATGTTGGGGTGACCCCCCAACCATAAAATTACTTTCATTGCTACTTCATAACTGTAATTTTGCTACTGTTATGAATTGTATTGTAATATCTGATTTGCAGGAGACCCCCAAAAGAGGTCGCGACCCACAGGTTGAGAACCCTGCTTTAGAACAAAGTATCTTCCTGAAGCAACATGGTTTCCCATTTAAAACAATACTTGCATTTAATCGTATCTTTTAGACACCTGGCAACAGAAACACAAGGTCTATAAATGGAAGAAACTTGAGGACTAAGTGAAATAAGCCAGTGAGGAAAGAACAAAATACTGAAGAATTCCACTTAGATGAGGAGTCAGATTCACAGACATAAAAAGTAGAACTGGGGTTGCCAGGGGCTGGGGGGTGGGGAGAGAATGGGGAGTTAGTGTTTAATAGATATGGAGTTTCAGTTTTGCAAGATGAAAAGATTTTGAAGATTAGATCCACAACAATGGCCATCTATCTTAAAGCTAGTGGAGTATACACGTAAAAATAGTTAAGATGGCAGATTTTAAAACTTTAAATTAAGAAAAAAGAAGGGTTTATAGTCTAGTGGGACTTTTCTATAGGTTTGTAGTCTTCGGGTTAGAAGAAGTAGTCACAAGTCATTTAGCGCCCAATGTTCTTCAAATGATTTTGACTGAGACCCACATAAGAACCGCATTTTAAACTGGAGCTGCACCTCTCATTACTTACAAAAATTGATTCAAGATGATAAAAGATTTAAATCTAAGGCATGAAACAATAAAACTCCTCGAAGAAAGTCTAGGGAAACACTTGAAGATATTAGCCTGGAGAAAGACTTTATGAAGAAGACTTCTATGAACAACAACAACAACAAAAAATGGAACTTAATTAAACTGAAAAGTATCTGTATAGCTAAGGAAACAACAACCAATACAAATAGATAACCTTTAGAATGGGAAAAGATATTTGCATATTATTAATTGGACAAAAGCTTGATAACTAGAATCCACAGAGAAATCAAATTAATCAACAAAAAAGACCCAACAATCCCATATATCACTGGGCAACAGACATGAATAGAGCCTTCTCTAAAGAAGACAGACAAATGGCTGATAAAGATATGAAAAATTCTTATCTCCCTAATCATCAGAGAAATGTAATCAAAAGTATCCTGAGATATCACCAAACCCCATTGAGAATGGCCCACATCACAAAGTCTCAAAGCTGCAAATGCTGGCATGGATGTGGAGAGAAGGGAACATTTTTACACTGTTGGTGGGACTGCAAACTATTAGAGCCATTTTGGAAGGAAGTGTGGAGAACTCTCAGAGGACTCAAATTAGACCTCCCATTCAATCTTGCAATCCCATTATTAGGCATCTACCCAGAAGAAAAAAAATTATTTTATCATACGGACATTTGCCTTAGACTGTTTATCCCAGCTCAATTTACAATTGCCCAAATGTGGAAACAGCATAAATGCCCATCAACCCAGGAATGGATTAACAAGCTGTGGTATGTGTACACCATGGAATACTATTCAGCCATTATAAAAGATGGAGACTTTACTTTTTTTTTTTTTTTTGAGACAGAACCTCAAGCTATCATTCTGGGTAGACTGCTGGGGCATCACAGCTCACAGCAATTCCTGGGCTCAAGTGAGTCTCCTGTCTCTGCCTCCCAAGTAGCTGGGACTACAGGTGTCCGCCACAACACCTGGCTATTTTTTGGTTGCAGCCGTCGTTGTTGTTTGGTGGGCCCGGGCTGGATTCGAACCCGCTAGCTTAAGTATATGTGGCTGGCGCCTTAGCTGCTTGAGCCACAGGCGCCGAGCCATGATTTTACGTCTTTTGTATTAACCTGGATAGAGTTGGAACACATCACAAAAATGGAGAAGCAGGAATCCAAGGTACTCAATTCTAATATGAAGGCAGTAGATGAGTTAATACAAGGCGTGGGGTAGGGGAATGAGCAAGTGTGGAGAGGGGAGGCAGGAGGAGCTCGCAGTGTATGCCACACCTCTTAGGGTCAGGACACAATTCCAAGAGGGACTCCACCTAACAAATGCAATTCAGTGTAACCTAATTCTTTGCACCCTCAATGAATCCCAAACAATCAAAAAAAAGAACTCCATTGTATATCACGATCCAGTAAGTGTATGTCATGATACAGACACATACACATATGATTATTGATACATATGTACAGAGAGCCAAAAATATGTATATACATTTTTAAGAAAGGAAAAAACTGTATTAAAATTGCAATACTCCATATATACTGATAACATATGCTGAGAACAAAAGAGGAATACAAGTCATGTTGGAGTTCTTGTAACTGCAGAAGTCAAATGTGACTTGAGTATTTTTATATAGATGTATATAAACTGAAAATGGATAACTAAAATGTACAGGAAGAGTTATGTACCTTGTTATAGGGCTTATGTTCTGTTTTTTTTCTACTCTATCTTTTCTCATTTTTGTTAAGAAAAAATACCATTTATCATCCAAAAATGGATTTCATAATCTACTAATCTGTGGTTTAAAAAACACTAACCTAAACCACTCTCTAACATGATGTCAAAATCTCCAAATCTCTTGCTGGGTGTTCATCCCGCTTCTGCTAGAATGCCCTTGGTGACAGGGAGCTCATACCCTATGGGGCAGCATGCTCCATGATGGACCTGTCCAGCAGGTGCAGCTCCTTGACCACCACATAGCTGCTCCAGGAGGGGCCTGGATGGAGCCGGGGATCCCCATAGCGCTGGGACCAGCTGACAGGTGCTCAGCAGCTTCGAAGAGGGGAGAAAAGTGGGGGCCTGGGGGGAGCCCGAGGGTGGGCAGGGTTGCTGGGAGATTCTAGTTCCCTTCTGAGGAGCTGCCGATCAGACCCTTCCCCTCTGCCTGCCACCGCTCCAGCACTGTGATTATTTCCTCATCTGGTAGATGATCTCATCCCCCCAGCACATGCCTGTAGGAGAGGTTTCCTCCCCCGAGAGGGGGGCCTCGGCCTCCCGTTGAGACAGATTCCCCCACACTCCCTCCCTGCTCCCACCCACCCCAGGCCTCCAGCAGGACACATCTGGCCATCCCCGCCTCGTACTCTCTTGGTCTTGAGACATGGGGGTATCCCTGTGTGGGGCGTTCGGACAAGGGCTGCCTAAACATTTCTGACCAGGTACACACACACACACACACACACACACACCACACATGGCATCGTAGAGACCTGCCCGGTTCAGGACGGTGAGACTGTGCCACACTTGACTGTATCTTCTTGGGAGAAATAAAACAAAGACAGCACCACCACGTGGGAACAGAGCTGGCCACTGGACAGCAAAACCTGGTCCCAGGACAAGAAACGGACAATGCCTAAACTCCTGGTGAGGGCGGCAGGCTGAGTGAGGAGGGGGCTTGGCCTGGCCTCAACCAGGGCGTGGCAGAGCTGTGTTTGTGCAGTTCCGAGCTTCCGAGCCAGCCCCAGCCAGGTAGGATCAGACTGACCTCAGGGTGGGGCGGGGCGAGAAAGAGGTGATGATCTCATTGCCTCCTTAGAGCCAAGACAAAAAAGTAACCCGCGCAGAGAGAGCGGAGAAAGAAAAGACAGATGATAAAAAACGAGAACAGGAGACAAGAACAGTTATATCTGAGGAAGACAAGGTGAAACCTAAGGCATCTTCCCTCTTGAAAGGGGTCTTCAAGTCAGAACAAGCTCCAGGGAAAGCCGGACCCTGCATGAAACCTTCCCCCCTGGGCAAGGAAACATTTTTATGCAGAAATAACTCAGCGTGCACATCTGACAGTTCCCACCCACCTTATCCCTCCTGTAATAAAAGTAACACCTGGAATCCACCCCTGCCCCTCTGCCCAGCGCCATTCTTTCTGCCTCACCCTATTTTCCCCAGGGTTTGACAAAGTTTAATTGATTTAATGAACCCAAAGGCAACCCGGTAGGTGCCAGTTCCTGGGCTTCTCCCCGCTGCTGTCTTGTTTTTCCCTTTTGCCTGGCAAGCCCAGAATTATTTGCATTTCATTTCTACTTACCTGCAGTCCTGTTAGACGCGAGCCGTGCTCTTCCTCACTCCCTCAATTAGTGGTACCCTGGGCTTCTCTCAACATCAGCACCACTGCTCGCTCTCGCCATGACATCACCTCCAAGCTCCGTGATTGGCCAGCAGTGGGTTGCTTGGCAATTGGACGGTCTCCTCGGGTGGAGCGGGGATTGCCTGAGTAAGTAACTCTTAGCAGGCCGAGGAGTACAAGATGATGTCAGACAAAGAGCCTGCTTTCTCTGCCGCCTGTGGAGCAGGGGCACCAGAGGGAGAGTGCGGCAAGGGAGAAAGGGGGAGTGGTGCCGAGAAAGAGGGGGTGAAGGCACAGCTTCTGGGCTGGGGAAACGATGAATGATTTCAAAAGTCTTTTAGTCTTTCAAATCTGGGGGTGGGAGAAGATATAATCTAGAGGAGAAATAAAAAGAACAGATGAACCCTAAAAATAGCTTCCCGAGGCCTCAGCGCCTGTTTAGAGCCCATCTGAAGGGCTGGTGGGCTTGAAGGATGGACTCAGGAGGCAGGGAGGGCTGCAGAAATCCTGGGTCCTGGAGCTGGCGAGGGCCCCACACAGGGGCCTCGGGAGAGCAAGGCTTCCCTCTGGCCACCCGCACAAAGGTGTCAGCCACATCTCTGCTTTGGCATTTGACCAGCCCTGGTTGGTCCTCACACCGTGTTGGTCCCCTCCACCCGGACCCTCCAGAGGCAGCCACAGGTAGGAAGACGAGTCAGACACCACCCTGGTGACTCCTGGATATGGCAAGATCCTTGGTGAAGGCATTCAACTGCCACTTCTTTCGTTCCCTCAGGGGACGGGGGTGTCACAATGATCTTGGAGGGAGCAGCGGGAGGCATGTGAGGGGCAAGACCCCCTCCTCCAGAACACGCCTGCTGATGGAAGCCCCTGCCGTGTGCTGCCCACCATCTCCACACCCCACCGCCCAGCCTTGCCTCACTGGCAAGTAATTGTTCTATCGTGGTAAAACGCCAATAACGTAAAACTTCACATTTTCACCATTTGTAAGTGTACCATTTAGTGGTGCTGAGTGTGTTTGGGGTTGGGTGACCTTCCGTCTCCATGGCTTCTACATCTTCCCTGATGTGTATCTGTAACCATTAACCAATAACTCCCCTTCCACCAACCTCTCCTCTGATGTCTGAGTCTAAGAATTCACCTATTCTGGGCCCCTCACGTCAGGAGGTCAGACTGTCTTTGTCCTTTAGTGCCTGGTGTCTTTCCCTTGGCCTGCCACCCTCAGGGTGCATCCACACTGAAGCAAGAATCAGAATTCCATCACCTTCTGCTTCGAAGCAGGGTCTGTTCAACCATCTACCACCACACCCCTACTGAATGAGGGCACACCTCACGACAAAACGTGACCTCGATTTCATCCCATGTGTTGAAATTACTTTTAACTGCAATAGCACGCAAAGACATCTGACAATCGCCGCTGATGTGCGGATGAGGTGTATGGGGTGGCCACTCTGCAGACCGTGCCAGGGAGAAGTAGATTCTCAGGTCTGGCTCAATCTCCAGACTGCACGTCACTGCCCAGTGTCCTGTGTGGCTCCCCGGTGGGTCCCACATGGACACGCATCTCCAGCCCTCACCTCTACAGCTCGGCTGCCCACCTCTGGCCAACCATGCCTGGGGATGGTCAGAATGACAAATGATTCCCAAAAGCCCTTGGGGTTTTCAAACCACACTGGCACCAGATTTATGGTCTGAGCCCCTCAGCAGTGCTGGGAGGGCTGCAGGATGAACACTGCCCTGTTTGATATTCCGCAAGTGTCTTTGAGCCACACACTTATCACGTATGCCACAGGCCACAGGCCCAGTCCCCACGGCCCCTACCCCCTCCATGGGCCCCTTTCAGAGGGAATCAGGATAACTAAGGGTTGTTAAGGTCAGAAGTGGTTCCCTCAGCATGCAGAGACAACAGAGGCCATACTGTACACCAGTCTGGAACTCAGAGTCCACAGAAACCCAGAAACCCAGAACGTGTGTCCATCCCGGCTGTCAAGGGGGCTTGTCCTCCCTCCTCCAGGCTCTTCCTTCCTGGCCTGAGAAGCCTGGAATTCCATAAATCCACGGGCACTAGACAGTGAGGGATGGGGAGGGAGGCAAAGGGTTGCCATGGTGATGACAACCAATCAGAGCATCTCTGCTGCCAAAGAAGGAGTGAGTGGTCAGAGTCCTCCCTAAAGGGTCAGGGAGAAGGGGACAGGATGTCAGCACCTGGGATCAGAGGCCAAGCTGGGGGACAAGGGTGATGGAGAGGGCTGTTCCATTTCTAGAATTATCTGCTGCCATTGAATCCTAGGCTGTGGTGGGCCAAACACACACTCGCACACACGCACTTGGTATGTCTCACATCTGCCCTGTGAGGAAGGGATTAGCCACCCCGTTTATAAAAGAAACAGGCACGGGTGGGAAAGGCAACCTGCTAACAGCTTAACTGGTGAGTGAGGCCAGATTTGAACTTGGGGTGGGGGTAGAGAATAACATTGGGAAGACAGTGAGCAGGGCAAACTGAGTAGCATCACTGCCCTGAAGACTCGCTGGCTCAAAGAATCCCAGGGGCTTCCCCACAGTGGCCTAAAGCAACATGATGATGAAATGAGGGAAGCACAGTTACTGTAGGAAAACCTGCCAAGCTTAACATCCAAAGGACAAAGGGTGAGAAGAGACCCAAGCCAGAAAACAGCAGGTGAAAACTCGAGGATGACAGGGGTGGGAGGAGGCGGGAAGGGCACTGTGTCCCTCACCCCTCCATATCCAAAGCTCCCAGGAGCCTCGCTGAAAAAAGTGGGTAACTAGACACTGTCCTTGTACCTGCCAAACCAGCTGGTTAAATGCAGCAGCCGGACCTTTGTCAAAGTGTGTGCAGGGCCCAGGACGCACACCGGCAGCATCACCTCCGCCGACCATGGCTCTCACAACACAGGTTGCGCCATGGCAGCGACACTGGGACCAGACTATGGGGCCATTCCCTGAGCCCCTAGGTCTATCCGGCTGCACCATGGGCACGGATACATCCATCTCTGCCCAGGATCCAAGGGCAGCTCCATGAGTAACTCAACATACAAGCCCCCCAGGCACAAAGCAGCTCGCCTCGTTCCCAGAGTGGTCGTGGCTGAGCTAGGACCAGCTGGGCAGGTAGTCTGGAACCTCATGGAACCTCTGCTCTCTTTCCAGTCCCCAGGAAATGTGGTCCAGGCCTTACATGGGAATTCAGAATATCTGATCAATACAGGCTTATCTGTTTCATTCACAACAATGCAGTTTGTAAAGATGATATAATATAAATAGGCATTTATTTTCTACCTTTATTTTAGAGAACTAAAGTTCAAGTATTCTCTTCTGTAGAAATTTTCAAACTGAACACTGATTTTATTTAAAACGTGTAAAAATATATATGTGATATGTCTCTCCCTGTTATTTCACCTGAAGAGCAGCTGTACGGACTCATAAGCTCTTGAGACACAAGTGGCTTAGATTTTTCTCTCAACCCATTAAAACACAAATCAACTCAGCCAATTCAAATTCAGCCAAAGCCAGACTGCCAATCCAAAGCTGTTTGTTTATGCCAATAATTAGATTTGTAAACTAAATTGTAATGGTGGTTAATATTTACAATAATAACACATGATGTTTATAAAGGCAACATTTATCAAGGGAGCTAAAACCTGTAAATGACTAAGAACATTGCCTGGCACAAGGTGTGGGCTCAATAAATGTGAGCTGTTATTATGACATCCTTAAATGCAACAGCAGACTACTCATGAGTCTTAGGTTTGCCAGTCACAGAAGACCATTTCAAGCTTGTTTTAGGAGAGAGAGAGAAAAAGAGAGAGAGAGAGAACATATATTAAAATTTTAAAACACTCAATCCAATTAGAGAGTGGGCAAAATTATCTACAGGGACATTTCACCAATGATGGTATCCAGACAGCAAAAATACACATGACGAAAGATTCAACAGTAATTACCATAAGGGAAATGCAAATTACCAGCACGGCGAGGTATCACTGGACACCTGGAAAAACAGTGACAATACCCAATTTGGGTGACACGAGGCAGAGAAACCGGATCTCTTATAAATTATCGGTGGAAATGTAAAATGATACAACCATTCTGGAAAGTAGTTTGACAGTTTCTTGAAAAACTAAAGAGACAAAGTTGCACTCTTGGACACTGTTAGCAGAGAAATTAAAACATATTCACACAAATGTTCACAGCGGTTTTCTTTGTAATAACCCCAAATTGGAAACAACCAAAATGCCCCTCAATAGGTGAACAGATAAACCAACTGAGGCACATCCATGCCATGAAATACTAATCAGCAATAAATTAAAAAGGAACGAACCACTGATACATGTAACTTGAATGGATCTCAAGGGAATGATGCTGAGTTTAAAAAGAGAGAGAGAGAGAGATAAGGGAAACACAGCCAGTAAACTTTCCAAATTGTACATAAAATCAGCACATTGCACCCATGAATGCATTAGTGTATACGGTTATGATTTAATAAAAAAAGGGGAAAAAATAAATAAATGACATAATATTTCAAAGGTTAAAAAAAAAGAGCTCACACTGATTTCATTTGTAGAATATTCGCAAAATGACCAGACGATAGTGGTGGAAACCAGATCAGTAGTTATCGGGGCTGAGGAAGAAGCAGCAGAAGGGATATCTTTGTGGAATGGAACAGTTCTGTGTCTTGATGGGGGTGGTGGTTACACATATGCACACATATGATAAAGAGACACAGAACTACAGTAGAACCTCTGTAGCTGACCACCTCCCCATATTGGCCATCTCCTTAAATTGACTTAAGTTTTTATTAATTATTTTTTTTTATTAAATCATAGCTGTGTACACGAATGCAATCATGGGGTACCATGTGCTGACTTTATATACAATTTGAAATATTTTCATCAAAAAGGTTAACATAGCCTTCATGGCATTTTCTTAGTTACTGGGTTAAGACATTTATATTCTGCATTTAGTAAATTTCACTTGTACCCTTGTAAGATGCACCGTAGGTGTGGTCCCACCAATCACCCTTCCTCCACCCATCCTCCCCTCCTCACCTCCCCTCCCTACCCCCTTTCCCCATATTCGTGGGCGATAATTGGGTCATAGCTTTCATATGAAAGCTATAACTTGGTTTCATAGTACAGCTGAGTACATTGGATACTTTTTCTTCCATTCTTGAGATACTTTGCTAAGAAGAAATTGACTTAATTTTCATGGCTTGCACATGCACCACGTGTACGTATTAGAATAGCAGGCCTAGTTCCCTATGTTGACCACTTCTGTATGTGGACAGTTTGTTACAGCACATTGGGTGGTCAGCTTACGGAGTTTCCACTGAATAGACACCCACTGTACCGATTTCCTGTTTGGATATTGTACTATATCGATAGTTGTGCACATTGTAATCATGGGAGAAACTGAAGGATTTACGGGAACTCTCTGTACAATTTTGCAAGTTCTTCTGACTCTATTGTTATTTCAAAATAAAAAGTTATCAGAAAAGAAAAAAGGGAGTCAGGAATATTTTCTGGAACCCAACGCAGAGTGTTCTTCTCAAGAAATAATAGTCAGGAAAGCAATCGTGAATTAGTTTCCCCCTCTCTCCCTCCCCCAGCTCCCGTTGCAAACCTCCTCTCTGCTGTTTCTCATGCGTGGCTGCCTCAGATCCAAGGACGCGCTGCTTTGGGTGGGGCTGGGATCCCTTGTAGTTGGGCTGGAGTCCAGGCCTCCCAGTACCTGCGGACGGCAGCATCTTCCCCTCCCGTCCTGCATGGATGGTAGGCCCTGAGCCCTGACAATGCCCCTTTCTCCTCCAATTGCTCCAGTCCCCAACTGGTCCGGTCTACAAAGGAAATGTTAAGAATAGAGCATCCATAGCCCACCCGAAACAGAACTGTGGAGGATACCCACCCAAAACCATGAAGGCTTCCCGCTTCCCCACCTGTGGGCCAGAGGTCTGCAGTGCCTACAGCTCCTGCAGGACACCGGACAAAGCTGGCCCTCCATGTGGTGGCTCCTGCTGATGACTGGAGTGAATTTCTTGTTAGCCAGTGGAGCCACTCCAGGTTCTGCCCCCAGGGATCTCCCCCTTGTCCAGGGTCCTCTGGGGCCACGCTGGGAGGAATTTGGGGAGGAGCTGGCCCTGGTCCTGCGGTGTCCTCTAAGGGGAACTGGCAGCCTCTGGGGTTAGCCCACAGCTTGCCTGAGGGACTGTGACATCGGTCTGGTTGATTTGTGTAGATCTAAAGACACTGTTCTCCAAACTTGAGGTTATTTTGGCAAACCAACACCTATAAAGCCTTAACTGGCAGCCCGTCCATTTAATTTAGGGAGCTCCATTTGCTGAAAGCCACGTACAGACAGCTCGTGAGGCTGAGCCTCCAGAGCTGTCCCCTGCCTGCCGAGCTTCGGTTCTCAGAAGGAAGTCTCAGGCCAGTGCCTGTGTTCTCTGCTTAATGGGTTTTGCCTGTAGGGTATAGAGGTAGCTGAGAAAGTTTTCCTCCCCTCGTCCACTCAGTAGAGCACCCAAACCGTGTCCCAATGCCCACTTCATGGTGGGAAGCATCTCTTGCCTAGTCCGGCTGGAGGGTACGGCAGCCAGACTTGGACAAAGGCTGGAAGGCTCTGGAAGGATTGGGGATCTCCAACTCCCCTGGCCTTTCCTGCATGTCCTTGTTCCAACGGCCAGAACCTCACTGTTTCATAATCAAGGCACCAAATTTAGTTCTGGATGTAGGTTGCTACCGAGTGTCACTGCTGCAGCCCGGTAAGTCCTGTGATTAACTTCAAGAACTGCCTAAGTGGTCTCAGATCCTATACTGTCAGCAGAAAGCACTTCAGGGGCAAGGCTGTGTAGCTGACCTGCTTTCCCCTACCCACTGTAAGCCAGACAGCTTCACACTTGACCTCTTTCCCATGCACCTTGAGTCCTAGGGAGTCACCAGCATAGCCTGGATCCTTATAAGCCCCTACAGCCTCAGTTTCAGTAGAAAAAATGTCCAAGTTCCAAAAACCAGCGACAATAATTTCACCAGCTGTTTCACCCTGTAATGTCACCAACAGCCAGTTTCCCAGAATGGTGGAATCCTTTTGTCCCCATCCCCTGAAATGGGTCAGCCACGTGCAGCTTCATTTCCTAGTACCACATTGCATCTTATTCAGAGTTCGTTTGGCTGCAGATTAATAGAAATCTACTCCAAATTACCATAAGCAAAAACAGGAAATTCATTCAGATTTAGAGGGATGTTATAAAGAAACCAACACAAAAAAAGACAGCTGGATGGAACTGGGTTCTCATGCTTGCTCGCTCTCTCTCTCTCTCTCTCTCTCTCTCACACACACACACAAACAAAACAAAACAAAAAAATCCTTATTCTGCACCCACATCTGTCTAAAGGTCATTTCCTTCCAATTTCATTACTTCTCAGCACTGGATATCCCATGATTTGGGGGGTGACAGGGAGACAGACTAGCCCTCTGTTGATCCCAATTATAAAGTTTCCATGCAAGACAATCTGCATGGCCCCATCTAGGCCAGTTGTGTCTGATGCCAAAAAACATTGAGTGGAGGGTGCGTTGCATAGTGCAAATCTGCTTGGGCTGGGGGTACGGTTTGGGGGATAGCAGAGAGCCCAGCAGGCCCCTAAATGTGTGCTCATCAAGATTAGCCACCAACAAGGAAACACAAATATTGAGGTCATTACAAAAGTTTCTAACTACAAGGTCATTGCCCATGGCAGAACACTTGAATCAAGCTAACAGAAAAGAGAGCAGCTAAGTCCTTATACCTGTCCTGGCCTCTAGCAGCTGAATCACCCCCATTGCAGAATCTCCAGAGGCAGACACCCTCCAGTGGTTCTCAACCTGTAGGTTGTGACCCACAGGAACTGTATTAAAGAGCCGCGGCATTAGGAAGGTTGAGAACCACTGGCCTAAGCTATGTTACAGCAGGGAGCTCACAGAGGCCTGGGGGCTGGAGGTAGGGGCCACCTTCTCCCCAGCTGTCCATCTTGGCTGCTCACTCTGTGTGCAGAAGGTGTTGAATCCATGGAATTAGACCCCCTGGGGAAGTCTAATCCCTCCCTGCCCCACGCAGGAGCCCACAGAGACCAGTGGGGAAGGGGTCGACTCCCTCTGCCTCACCTACAGAATTTAGGTGTAAGCAAAGTCAGGACTAGGAAGACCCCTAGAAAGCTGGACAGGAAGACAGACACTGACCCCTCTGCAAGGGCCAGCAGAAAGGCACTGTGGCTTCCATTCACCTTCCCACGTAGTACAGTCTTTCCGCTCAATGGGGTCAAAACCAGTTTAGATTATGAGTTCGCCTAATTCAAATGTAGTAATCTTGAGGATGTGTTAACCCATGAAAAATCAATTTGTGGGCTCGGCGCCTGTGGCTCAATGGGCTAAGGTGCCAGACACGTACACCTGAGCTGGCGGGTTCAAATCCAGCCTGAGCCCACCAAACAACAATGACGGCTGCAACCAAAAAATGGCCGGGCGTTGTGGCAGGTGCCTGTAGTCCCAGCTACTTGGGAGGCGGAGGCAGGAGATTCGCTTGAGCCCAGGAATTGGAGGTTGCTGTGAGCTGTGATGCCATATCACTCTATCCAGGGGGACAGATAGAGGCTCTGTCTCAAAAAAAAAAAAGAAAAATCAATTTGTGTCCAACAATCCAAGGAAATTAGAAACCGCTATATCCAGATCACCGATAGCATATTTGTAATCAAGCAAAACAAATGGGACACGAATGGAAAATGGAAAGAGATAAATGGGAAGAGGTGAGGAGGCAGGAGGCACATGGGTCCCAGGCTAATAGAAATGTTGTCTAAAAGGTTAGCCCAGTGGGTTTACTTTCTAGAGAGAATGAATATCTGTAACAGGAGGGGGAACATCTCACATTATAAACTGACTTTCCAGGAAAAAAAAAAAGTTGTTACGTAGACAGATCGTTCCTGATTAAAACTGAGTTGTCACATACAATTCCACCTTTGGGGAGCTCCAGGGAAGACAAATCCTGTCTGTGGTGACAAGACAGGGACCAGGGTGCAGCTGGGTGGGGACTGAGCCCTGTTTGAAGAGGCACGTGGGCATGTGGGGTGCTGGAAAAGCACCGTTAACTGGTAGTGATTACGGGTGTGTATATATTTGTCAAAACTCAACACACTTAAAATGAGTATATGTTACTGCTGGTGAATAAAACTGATTTGGGAAAATGAAACAGCAACAACAAAAATCAGTGTGTGGGAATGCTGGGAGGAAGAAAGGAGAAAAGGGAGGGAGGGAGGGGACAAGAAAAGAGAGAGGAAAGAGGAGGGGAGGGGGGAGACGGCCGCAGCTCACTAACGTGTGGACCGATGGGCAAAGCCAAAGTCTTGCCAGGCGGCAGGAGTGGGGGATACTTTGGGCTGGGAGAGTAGGCCTGGGGCAGCGGCACCTGCAGTGAGGTCACCATCATCCCCAAAGGAAAACTCTGCAAATCCCTCTGCTCTTCCAGTTACACTTGGCAAACGGAACATCCTCTTTCAGTCTCCAGAACAGCCTCAGTGCAACAATCAGCATGTCGCATGGACATACCAACTTCCTCTGAAGTTCAGGCAGGGTGCGTCTGGGTGGGGCAGTTCCTTCTCTGCCCCTCCTGACCCATCTGCCAGAACAGGCGGTGCCGGGGGTGCTGTCCAATGGCAGGACAAGACAGATGACCCAGCTTGAAAGGAGGGAGGGAATTCGCCCTTCCCCTGCCTTTCAGTTTAGGCCCTCAGCACCCAAACGTGAAGGCAGATTTTCTTTACTCAGTGTGCTGACTAAATGGTAATCTCTTAGGGCGGCACCTGTGGCTCAAAGGAGTAGGGTGCCGGCCCCATAGGTCAGAGGTGGTGGGTTCAAACCCAGCCCCAGTCAAAAACTGCAAAAAAAGGCTCGGCGCCTGTGGCTCAACGGGCTAAGGTGCCAGCCACGTACACCTGAGCTGGCGGGTTCGAGTCCAGCCCAGGGCCCGCCAAACAACAATGACAGCTGCAACCAAAGAATGGCCGGGCGTTGTGGCGGGTGCCTGTAGTCCCAGCTACTTGGGAGGCAGAGGCAGGACACTCGCTTGAGCCCAGGAATTGGAGGTTG
>CAUYON010064564.1:0-11409 GCA_963573935.1 Arctocebus calabarensis | reverse complement strand
GCGCAGCAGTCGAGACGGGCCGGTGGTACACCCTTGGTGGCCTGGAGAGGCCTCGGGATCCCACCTCGGCAGGCGAGAGTACCGGCCTTCACCTTCACTGTGCCACGGTGGCTTTCGTGCGAGCTCCTGATTAGTGCACGTGTTTTACTCCTTGGTCCGTGTTTCAAGACGGGTCGGGAGGGTAGCTGACGTCACTGCCGACACCGTGCGCTCACTTGGCTTTATACTGGCGAGGCCCCTGGAGAAGTAAAAGTGCCCCGGGCCCGACGGCGCAACCCAACCATGGCACACTGGGGATAGGCCGTCCCACTCCCAGTCCGCGTGGTGAACCCACCTCCCCATCGCCGGGAAAGGGGGGGCAGTGCGGAGGGGGTGGGGGAGATTGAAAAACAATAAAAAAGAAAGAAAGAGAGAGAGACAAAGAGGGGGAAGGGAGGAAGGGGAGGGAGGGGAGGAAAGGGAGGAATGGGAGGAAGGGGAGGTAGGAGAGGAAGGGAGGACGGGAGGAAGGGAAGAAGGGAGGAAGGAAGGAAGGAAGGAAAGAAAGAAGAAAAAGGAATTCTACAATTAAAATGCTCCTTATAAAATACTTGAGAATAGCGAAGAAGAAAAGCCTCTAGCAAATATGATATAAGCACTCTTAGAAGCTATAAGAAGGGAGGGAGAGGAGGGGGAGAGAGAAGAAAGAAATGAACACAGGAGAGGAAGAAGAATGTTCAGTTGAGAATAGGAGGTAATAAAAATAGTCTAAGAAAAGAAAGTGAAGTAAAGAGTTATTTGTCAATAGTGCCTCCAAGAAAAGGATATTAAAAAAAAAAATCTCAAAAATATTATTATTCTTATATGTATATAGAATTGCAGTCCAGTCCGGCAACAACAATCTGCTGTGAGAGGGGAGCTCAGGAGCGGGGCTCATGGCAACTGTGGGGGAGGGGCCTCACAGTTGCTGAAGATCTCAGTGGCTGCTGCAGTGTCGGCGAGGGTGGTGACACTATGTGTGGGGCGGGGGCACCATGCTCATGGTAGTAGCGGCTTCAGATTGCCGGAGCTACCACAGCAGCACAAGCAGCCGTGGTTGCTATGGCAGCTATGGCCACAGGTCGCAGCTGCTCCCAGTGGTCGTGAAGGCTGGAGGGGAGGGGCCAGGCAGTCACTGAAGATCTCGGGGGGCCGTGGCTGTGTGTCACTGTTCGCGGGGCGGCAGCTTCTGAGCCACCGCAGCAGCACCCAGGGCTGCGGTTGCTATGGCCACAGCAGTGTCATCTCTATTCGTGGGGTGGCGGTTTTGGAGCAACTGCAGCAGCACCCAGGGCAGCGGTTGCTATGGCTGCGGCTCGCAGCCACTCCCAGGCACTGTGAAGGCTGGAAGGAAGGGGGCTTTGCAGGGCTGTTGGTGGGAACTTGAACTTCATTTATTCTCCAGCGGAAGTGCCCAGGGGCCCTCCTCACCAACTTCCACAGTTTCCACAGCTCAAAGTGTCTTTTCCACCCCTCTCAGGCTTCACTATGGTCCCCGCCTAGTGTAATGCTGGCTGGTCACCCATTCTTTCTCTCTCTCATTGATCTGGGGAAAACGCACTCCCCATTTTGGACATTCCAATGTGTTAGTCCAGCAGAGTCCGGACCCCTCGGCTCACGCCAGGGCTGCCCAGGTCTCTGTGCTTCCCAGCAGCACCCCTTTCTGATCGTCAAACTCTGAGTTCCATGCTTCAGTGGAATTTTCTCCGACTAGAGCTTGTGGCTTGGGACCTTCTGTCCTCCCTGTGGGAGGGGCCGGCTGCCCCTCCACCAGGCAGGGGGAAACAGTCTGCAGCAGTTTCCACGGTTAAGAACTGTATTTCAAACGCGCCAATCCTCCCAATCTCTGTGTCTCACCAGCTGCCCATCCCACTCCAATAGTTCACACGGGGAAAGATCCAGGGCTCCCACCCTCTCACCTGCTGACCTGGGAGAGATGGGCTACGGGACCATCTCTGCCGCCATCTTCCAGCCATGATTTATTTTTTAATTGCAGGAGGAGTGTATGGCATAATCCTTGCCTGTCATTGCCTTAGGTCTCGATTGTAATTTGGTATCTTATTGCCACAGTAAGTTTTCCCAGTCTTATGATTTCTATTTGAACAAAAAGAAAAACAAAATGGGTAAACCTTTAGTTACTCATGAATCCAGGCATTTGGCATGGGAGGGGTGGAGGGATCTACCAACTTATCAACTTCTGAATAATGCAAGAAAACAAATATGTTCAGTTGTTGAACATTGAACTAGATGGATGGTGCTGAGAATCTTTTCCAGGGATCAGATTCTTCACTGAGTCTATAAGTTTCGAAGCTCTTATGTCTCACAAAATTAGTAACAATAGCAGCAAAGTTTTGCATGTGGAGGGCGTGCCTGTGGTAGCAACAGGGTGGGTTCACTCAATGGGGAGGCAAGTTGAATTTGTGTTTCACTCCGGCTCCTCAGTGATGGAGTGTATGTCACCTTTACTACTGTAAAGAATAAAATGGTCCCCACTGATAAGCAGCCTAGAGTCAGAAAATAATTACAAGACTTTATCAGAATTTTGTGTTTGTAATGTGCAATGACCTATTACTATAATTCTTGCATAGTTAACTCCCTAATTTATTATAAGCTGTCACTCACACATAGAGGGAAATTAGGCCAGAGTAAACAAGCAATATTTCTCTCCTTGCAAGCTTGCTTTCCAAATACAAACTAATTAAATATATAATAATACAATATTAACAAGAAAATTTACTTATAGGAAAGGAATTACACAGACATTAGTCCTTAATGTCCTTAACACAATTGGTAGTCTTCTTATACCAGAGTTGAGTTTCGGACCAAGGTTATATGCCCTGTTTCTGCTGTTTAAATATTTTGTGGTCAATTCTGAATTTGCTTTTTCTACTTGTAGCTCCTCTAGGAACAATGCCAGGCCCTCTCTTTACTATGTACTCCTCTGAATGGGATTGCTCATCTATCATGAATTTATATTATTTCTTAAATAGTAAGACTGCTCAGTTTTTCATTTTAGTTACTTTCTTCTCCTATAACCTTTTCTGAGAAGGTTTTTATGCTTTTCAAAATCATAAAGCATATTTGGTTAGGGTCCTTTTTTTTTTTTTAAAGTGACTTTGTCACCCTCAGTAGAGTGCTGTGCTTCTTTTCTTCAAAAAGTGACTTTGTCACCCTCAGTACAGTGCTGCAGTGTCCCAGCTCACAGCAACCTCCAGCTCTTGGGCTTAGGAGATTCTCTTGCCTCAGCCTCCCGAGTAGCTGGGACTACAGGTGGCCCCCACAATGCCCAGCTATATTTTTGTTGCAGTTTGGCCAGGAACAGGTTCAAACCTGCCACCCTCGGTATATGGGACAGGCACTCTACTCACTGAGCCACAGGCACTGTCCCAGGTCCTTACTTTTGAAAACTGTCCTAATCATGTTCATACTGACTGTTCACAATCTTATTTAAACCTCACAACATTCCCATCTTGTAAATAAGAAAATTGAGATGGAGAAAGATGAAGTATCTCACCCAAGAAAGCGCAATTAAAGCTTTGTCTGGGAATCAAGATGTTTGTCTGGTTCCATAAACTGTGAAGGTTCAACATATGGACATGTGCAGAAAAAACAAATCCTAAGACATTAGCCTAAGTTAAACTGTAAACTTTATTAGTTTGATTCTTCACCTAGCACCCTGGAGAAATCTCTTCATTGAAGCTTTTACAAGTAGATTTCTAGCTGAGTGATCTACTATTCTCTTTCTGAAGAACACACACACCCCACACACAAAGAAATGTAAACACCATGTACACATACACAGGCATACACAAACCCCACATACACATATATGTGCACACAGCCACTACACTCATGCCCACATGCATTCACATCCTGCAATCATACTGATCGATACAGGGTCCAGCAGAAGTAACATCCCTTTGTGCTAGAGTGTGTGTGATATTGAAAAAACTTTAGATGAAGATTTAACATAGACTTCTTTTTATAACTAACTAGATATTATAAAAAAACAAAGAAGAATATAGGAGTGACTTACTGGCACATTCTAGCTGGAACAGGTAGAGAAGTTGAAAATGTATTCCACAGCATCAACAATTGACTTTAGAAAAAAAAAAGAAAGAAAGAAAGAAAGAAAAGCAAAAAGAGGACTTTGGTGATTTTATGTTTCTGAAGCTGCCTCAGAGGAAAGCCAGAAAAAACCAATCAAAGTGGATTCACTAGGTGTCTCAATCCATTCAGGCTGCTATAACAAAATGCCTTACATAGGGTGGTTCATAACAACAGAATTTATTGCTCACAGTTCTTGTGGCTGAAGAGCAGACAACCACGTCCCCATGTCTGGTGAGGATCTGCTCTTTGCTTCAGAGACAGCTCATTCTAGCTGTGTTCTCACATGGCAGAAGATGAAGGCAGCTAAGAGCATTCATAAGAGCATTAATCTCATAACAAGGGTGGAGCCCTCATGACTTAATCATCTCCAGATGCTCCCCTTCTAGTACCATCACCTCGATGATTAACTCTCAACATATGAATTTTTGCAAGGACACAACATTCTGACCATAGAGCTAAGATATGTCACATAAAAAGATCTGTTTATTGTGTTAATCCCTGGAACTGAATGTGACCTGGGAGCATAGGACTTAACACTGCAACGTGATCACTGCTCTTCAAAGCTACAGCTGAAAGCCCTTGACTGTTACTAAGACAACATGTGCGAAAGAACAATAAAAGGTGATCTTTAGACACAACTATGTCATGTAATAGCTTTTAAGTTGTTGGATGAAAAGTGATTTTTTTGAAAGTCATAAATTACTAATAAGAAAAGAAACTTGATCCATTTTTCAAAAAGATAAATGATCCTAAGGCATGTAATGCTGAAAGAAAGAATGAAAAAAAAATTATAGTATGTAAGATTTGTGCAAATGGAAAAGATGTGCACATGCTTTATGAGAGCCAAAACAAATGTAAGAAGTTTTAAAAAAAATCATATTTGGAATTTTGCCCAAGAAAGAATTTAGAGAGTAACTTAATAAACAAATGGAATACAGAGGTCCTTTGGAAGATCAATACTAGCTCCAGGAACCGGAGGAGTGTGATTAACTCAATCTTGGCAACCGAAGTTAAAAATAAACACATAAATAAATAAGAAATTAAAAAAAAATAATTGACCAAATAAAACTATGTTTTATTTACTGGAATAGTTTGCTAATGAATTGAGTAGTGTGTTACACGTCTACTTAGAGGAAGCTACAAAGACATCAGCATTTTTTTAATGATTAAATTGAGACTAGTTATTTTAGCCATAACAGCATATCACTACTAGTCGTTAGTTGAAGAGAAAACCTACCACTGGGACTGCCCATGAGAAATGCAATTAAGAACCATGAGAACCATCAAGAGACCAGTGAGTACGGAATATAAATGGACTATAAAGATGTAAAATGCAGTGATTTCGTAGTGGGAGTCTAGTGACACATAAACTACCAGGGCTCAGCGTTTAAATAGTGTTTAATTGTTTAAACAACGCTGAGATGAAATTTATTTCATGTAAATTACTGCAAAACATCTATTTTGTATTATGATTTGAAGATCACACACGGTCTGTGAGGTATTTTTCTTTTGTATTGAAACATTTAAAACAACCAAGGCTAGGAATTATTAAGAGTCATGCTAGGAATTATTAGAACCATCTTAGTTCTTCAACTGCAGCACTGTTTTAAGCAACTATTAGTCAGGCCTGACTTCCAGGGTTTCAAGGGGCACTTTGCTGGAATAAAAGTCACAAAACAGGATCACACATTAATGTTTGTTCCACAAACTGAATTTATTTTAGCTGCAATCAACACCCTACAGGAAATGGCATATTAGAGTGCCCCCAAAAGAATACTAATTCATCATCTTTCCAGTATCAAATTATTTGTCATGGTAACCCCCGGTGGTAAGACCATAGACCTAAAATTTAAAAGAGAAAAGGAGGGGAATCACGTGTTAGTTTGTTCTGGCTGGCATAAAAAATATCACAGACTGGGTGTCTTAAACAACAGAAATTTGCTTTTTATAGTTCAGGAGTCTGGAAGTTCTAGAACAAGGTGCCCACAAGTTTGGTTTCTCCTGTGAACCCTCTCCTTGGCTTGCTGCTGACCTCACAAGATCTTTTCCCTGGTATCTCACTATATGTTCTAATCTCTTCTTTTTAGAAAAACACCAGTCATATTAGATTAGAGCCAACCCAAATGGCTTCATTTAACTTAATTATCTTTATAAGCCCTGATCCCATTATCTTCACAAAGCTAGAGCTTTGACATACGAATTTGGGGGGTAGAGTGGGGTTTACGTGTCAGTCCATAACAGGGAGGAATAAACAAGAGGAAGAAAACTGAGGCTGTAAGGGAAACTGCTGCAACCTCGTTTGTGGGAACTGACCAAGTATAATTAGTAAATTGTAACAGAAACCACTGGCCAGAATAAGCTCCCTGTGATTAACATAAACATCTGACTGATGAATTTAGCCACCTACTTAATGGATATTACATGTTATTGGAATAAAAACCAAAATTTTAGTATAGTTTATGTGAATTTGCACTATCTTTGATTAACTCAAAAGAATTATTTCTTTCATTTCCTCTTCCCTCTTTAAATTCAAACCACAATTGATTTCAATCCATTCTCTCAATAGGTCATTCTTCCTTCTTCATGAAGTCATTGCCAAAGCCATTTCCTCTGCTTGGACTTATTAACATCTATTTATCAATCACTCTTGTCATGTCCTTGAAAATTGCCCACGTCGCTGGCCTACTCCAGGTTTTCTTGCTATATCCTTTATAGCACACTGACTTTTTACTTATAATAATTGTTAGAGTTTGTAACTATACATAGAGTTTTGCGTATACGTGTGCATTTTTTTTTGAGACAGAGTCTGACTACTTTCACCCTTGGTAGAGTTCTGTGGCATCACAGTTCACAGCAACCTTAATCTCTTTGGGCTTAAGTGATTCTCTTACCTCAGCCTCCCAAATAGCTATGACTACAGGCACCTGCCACAACGCCTGGCTATTTTCTGTTGCAGTTGTCATTGATGTTTAGCTGGCTCAGGCTGGTTTTGAACCCGCCAGCCTGGGTGTATGTGGCCAATGCTGTAACCACTGAGCTACAGGTGCTACCCAATGTGCACTTTTTTAAATAAACACTAGATGTTTCCATCTTATGACAAACAATGACAAATAATTTATTTTAAGAGGCTGTAAGGGAAACTGCTGCAACCTCATTTGTGGGAACTGACCAAGTATAATTAGTAAATCGTAACAGAAACCACTGGCCAGAATAAGCTCCCTATGATGAACATAAACAAGTAATATAACATAAAACATAAACATAGTAATTATAGTGTATAAAACTTTTACTCTGTAAAAGGCAGCATAAGTTTTATACACTTTAATTCGCTTAAGTTCTTACAACACCTTTAAGATGTATTTAAAATTAATAGTACCATCACCTTCACATATTTTAAATGGGAAAGCAGAGGCACAGAAAGATTTTTTGCAAATTTCTTAAGGTCAGGTACCTAAGAGTTTTGGGACTTGAACTGAGGTAGGTATGGCTTAATAGTCTGCCCTTAATCAATATCCTATTCCATATAGTATGCTCACTATCAATTAGTTTCCATATTATTTCTGCTAAATTGCATATCTTAAAGTGTGTTCAATTACGATGATTTCAAAACAGCAAAATTTTTATACAAGATCCAAATGGTTAAATCACAGTGGAGTAGAGAAAGCTTTTTATCTTAGTTACAAGGCAAGTTCTAGCTCTTCTAGCTATATATACAATAATAATTTTGTCAAGTAGTAAATATTCAGAGTTTAGAACTTTAACAAGACTTATACGGGAAAAAAAAAAGTCAGGCCAAATCCTGCTCTAAATCATTGTAACTGGCAAATAAAAGAATCAAATAACACAAAGAGAGGAAAAAGGGAGGAAGGGCAAAGGAAGAGGGAGAGGGGGAGGAGGAGGGAAGAGGAAGGAGAAAGAAGGAAAAAGGAAGAAAAGGAGACAACTCAATAAACACCCTAATGATTGATTACCAAGGCTAATTTTGATATGGTGTAAAACACCACATATATTACACACCAGTTAATGGTAAACATTTACCCATCCATCAACTCTTTGACAGGGAATGGTCTTTGGGACTGAAAACAGAACTTTAATTGACCTCCTCTGTTACTGACTTTGAGGAAGTAGAGTGCAATGGTCAAGAGAATAGATTCTAGAGCCACATTATAAGTATTCACACTAATAACTAGTATCATGACCTCAGGGAAATTAATTAATTTCCTTCAAAATATAGAACACCTATCTTGTGGCATGGTAGTGAAGTTAAAGAAATTATTATACATAAGATACTTGAAATGATGTCTGGCACATGGTAAGTTCTTAGGGTGTTAGTTATTATCATTTGGCATTCTGATCAAGAAATTTTGATTCTGAGTTCACCAATTATATGACTGTTATTAATGTAACTCTATATTATTCATGTGAGTTGTCTTTTGAGAATGGACAGAGGAAATTGAAATTCACTTAGAGTTCAAGAGAGAAGAGAATTAAGAATGCCCTCAATCTTGAAACAGAGGACAAAGAGCTCAGAGTTTAATAACTTATGTAAAAGAATGTACCCCAAATCCCAGAACTGTACCTCAAATTCAAGTGAAAATCATATTTGCTCATCTATTTTTCATTAACTTACCTTTTAAAATTCCCACTTCCCATGAGCCAGGAAACTACATATGCAGAAGCTTCCACAAGAGTAACTGCTAAGAAAGGAAGAAAACAGATCTTGAGAATGCCTGACTCCTGATCCACTGAAAAAAATAGCATATATAGTTAGGTATCCCCAAAATCATTAGACAGTAATTTATTAACTTGCCAAACAAGAAATATGAGATAATTATTTGTTTTATTTTATTTTAGCATTCTCTGTTTTTCGTATTTTCTATGTTAAAATATGTAAATGATTTTAATAGTAAAGGAATATGAGACAAACATATCACAATATGATAAAACTCCTAGAAATAAAGTAGGAGAAAATCTAAATAACTTACAGTCTTGAGTTTTATGATGACTTGTTGTTAGTAAAGGCACAATTTATGAAAGAAAATATTGAGAAGTAGGATGTGTTAAATTTTAAAATAACTCCTCTGCAGAAGACATTGTCAAGAGAACAAAACAATAAGCCTCAGCCTAGGAGAAAATACTTGCAATAAACATGTCTTGGAAAAGACTGTTATTCAAAAACTCTTAAAATACTATAAAATAAAACACATTTTAAAATGAACAAAAGATCTTAAGACACTCACTGAAGAAGATAGACAGGTACATAAGTATATGATAATGTGTCCCATGTCATATTCTGTTAGGAAATCACAAATTAAAACAACAATGCAGTAACACTTCTCACCTATAAAAGTGCCCAAATCCAGAACACTGACTAGAGCAAAAACTGATAAGAATGTGGAACAACTGGAACTTTCATTCTTTGCTGGTAAAAATGCAAAATGGTTCTGCCATTCAAAAAACTATTCAGTGGTTTCTTCCAAAACTAAACATACTCTTACTCTATGAGTCAACACCCTTGATACTTATTCACAGGAGTTGAAAACTTATTTCTACACAGAAATTTGAATAAGGGCATTTGTAGCAGCTTTATTCAAAATTGCCAAAACTCACAAGCAGCCAAGATGTCCTTCAATCAGATAATCATTAGAAGAAACTGTGGTACATCTAGATGATGGAATATTATTCTTCACTAAAAAGAAATGAACTATTAAGCCAGGAAAAACCATAAAAAAAATTTAAAGGCATATTACTAAATGAAAGAAGCCAGTCTGAATGGGCTACATACTGCATGATTACAGCTATAAGATTCTGGAAAAGAGAAACTATGGAGTAGTGAAATATCATTGATTACCAAGGGATAAGAGAAAGGGAAGGATAAATAGATCACAGAGAATTTGGGGGGGGGCAGCAAAAATACTCTGTATGATGCTGTAATGGTGATTGCATGTCATTATATGTTTGTTCAAACCCATAGAATATATAACATCAAGAGTGAACCTTGGCTGGGCACCTGTACTCAAGGTTACAGTGCTGGCCGCATGCTCCAGGGCTGGTGGATTTAAACCTGGCCTGGCCTGCTAAAGAACAACAACAACAACAAAAATAGCCAGGTGTTGTGGCAGGTACCTGTAGTCCCAGTTACTAGGGAGGCTGAGGCAAAAGAATGACATGAGCCCAAGAGTTTCAGGTTGCTGTGAGCTGTGACATTACCGCACTCTACAGAGGGTGATGAAGTGAGACTCTGTCTCAATAAAAAAAAAAAAAGAAGAAGAAGAAGAAGAACCTTATGGACATTGGATGATAATAATTTGTCAATATAGTTTGCACTTCTCTTGTGGGTGTTGCTAATAATGGCAGAAGTCAGGCATGTGTCCAGGCAAGAGGTATATGGGAAATCTATGTTTCTTCCTCTTAATTTTGCTGTGAACCTGAAAATGTTCTAAAATAATAAAGTACATTTAAAAAATAATACTAACCACTATGGAATCAATCTCTAAATTTGGTTATATTAAAATTAAGAGATTATATTTATCAAAATGTATCATTAAGAAACTTAAAGGCAAACCAAAGTGTGGCAGACAATGTTTATTTGTAACAGGTACAACTAACATAAAGCGTATATTTAAAATGTTTAAAAACAAATAGCAAATAAAAAACTACGGCTAAGATAAAAATAGCTAAGGAATGTAAGCACCCATTTAACGAAAGAATACAAAGCAATAGGATTTCTCGTGCAGTTCTGGATGGAGATTGTAGAACAATTGGGCATTATTCAGTTTCATTTCTATGTCCCTTTCATGAGAAAGCATTACTATTTTATCAAAACACGTGCAAAATTTTACACAGCAGCACCTGCCCTAATATAATACCCCTATTGTGATTAACTTTATACCAACTTGGCTAGAACATTTACATAGATTTTAGTTAAACATTACTGTATATATTTTTTCATTAAATCGCGGTTGTGTACATAAATGCAATTATGGGGTACAATGTGCTGGTTTTATAAACAGTTTGAAATCTTTTCATCAAACTGGTTGACTTAGCTTTCATGGCATTTTCTTATTAATTGTTTACAGACATTTATATTCTCTATTTAGTAAGGAGAGTAACTGGTGGGTCCACACTTACGGTGCATCTTAGAAGGGTACAGGTGAAACTTACTAAACCTTACTATAGACATTGTGGTGCATTTTTTTCCTTTAGAATGTGAAAAACATTTAAAGTCAGTACACTGAGTAAAGCAGAGGAATCTCCACAATGTGGGTGACCATAATCCAA
>CAUYON010064562.1:0-31971 GCA_963573935.1 Arctocebus calabarensis | reverse complement strand
AATTGCCCTCCCTCCACCCATCCTCCCCCCTCCCCTCCCCTCCCTTTCCCTTTTCCCTGTATTCTTGTGCTATAATTGGGTTTTAGCCTTCATATGAAAGAACGATATCATTTTAAATTAATTTTCTGATTAATAAAGATTTTATATAGATCGTCCCTGACTTAAGATGGTTTGAATTTAAATTTTTTGACATTGCAGTGGAGTGAAAGAAGTTATGCATTGGGTAGACACTGCTATACTCTCAATATGGTATTCAGTAAATTACATAAGATATTCAACACTTTACTATGAACAAGCTCTGTGTTAAATGATTTTTCCCAACTGTAGATTAATGTAAGTGTTCTGAGCACTTTTAAGGTGAACTAGGCTAAGCCATGATGTTCAGAGGGTTTGGTATATTAAATGTATCTACACCTTAATATTTTCAACTTATCATAACCCCCATCATAAAACAAGAAGCATCTGTATAATTATTATGAGTAACTGAGTAACAGCATGTTTTGAAGTATGCATGCATTGTGGAGTGACTATATTATACTATTTAACATGTGCATATTATTACATGTGGTGAGATCATTTAAAATTCGCTATGTTGGCAACCATCAAGGATACAAAATGTTGTTATTAACTATAGTCAATATTTTGTACAATAGATCTCTCAAACTTGTTCCTCCTATCTCGCTGAAATTTTGTATCCTTTGGCAAATGTCTTCCTAACCCCCCACCTCCGGCCCCTGGTAACCACCATAATACTCTCGACTTCCATGAGTTCAACTTTTTATTAATATATTCCACATATAAGTGAGGTCCTAAAGTATTTGTCTTTCCATTCCTGGCTTGTTTCACCTAATATAATGTCCTGCAGGTGCCTCCTGTTATTGCAAATAACAGGATTTCCTTCTTTTTTTGAAGCAGAATATTTTAAGTGCATATACCCATATATGTGTATGTAAAATGCTATACAATAGCACACATTTTGATCCATCCATTAGTTCATGGACAATTAGGTTTATTGCATGCATTGGCTATTTTTGAATAATGCTGCAGTGAACTTGAGAGTGCAGATATATTTTTGACATACTGATTTCAATTCCTTTGGGTTTATAACCAGTATTTGGATTACTTGATTATAAAGTAGTTCTGTTTGTAATTTTTTCAGGAATTTCCATATTGTTTTCACAATGGCTGCACCACGTTACATTCCCCCCAAAAATGGTCCCAGGGTTTCCTGCCCTCAGCATCCCAACAGTACCTCTTCCCACTCATCTTCTTGTACCGTTCTGGCAGGTGTGTGGTGATGTCTCACTGTGATTTTAATTTGCATTACTCTAATGATTAGTGATGTTGAGCATTTTTTCATATGCTTGTTAGTCATTTGTATTTCTATTTGGGGGAAATTTTTAAACTCTTTGCTTATTTTTAAATTGCGTTATTTGTTTTCTTCCTAATAAGTTATTTGAGTTGCTTATCCATTATGGATATTAATCTTTTATCAGATGTTTGGTTTGCAAACAATGTATCTCATTTTGTAGTATGTCTCTTCACTCCATTGATCGTTTCCTTTGCTGTGCAGAAACTTTTTAGGTTGGTGTAATTCCATTTGTCTATTTTTGTTTTGTTACCTGTGCTTTTGGGGTCATATCAAAATAAAAGTTTTGCACATACTATTGTCCTAAATATTTCCCCCCTGTTTTCATCTAGTGATTTTATAATTTCAGGTATTTTGGGTAAGTCTTTACTGCATTTTGAGTTTACTCATGCATGTGGTATAAGGCTCTACTTTCATTCTTTTGCATTTTGATATCCAGTTTTCCCAGCACCAACCGCTGAATAAACTGTCCCTTCTCTGTTGTGTGTTTTAGGGACCTTTGTTAAAAATTAATTGATTGTAAATGCATGAATTTATTTCTGGGTTCTCTATTCTGTTCCATTGGTCATTATTTTTTTCCTTTTATACCAAGATCATATTGTTTGGTTACTTTAGTTTCATAGAATATTTTTAATTCAGTCAATATAATGAGTCACGTTATGACCTTTTAATTCAAGCTTGTTTAGGCTATTCAGGGACTTTTGTAGTTCTATACAAACTTTAGGGTTGTCTTTCTATTTATTTGAAAAATATCTTTGGAATTTTGCTGATAATTAAAATTATCATTGTAATCATGAAATGATAATGAATTTTGTCAAATGCTTCTCTGTGTCTATTCCCATGATCATATGGTCATTGTCCTTCCTTCTTTTCCCGAGGTGTGTAAAACCTCTGTATCTGTGCACCTGCATTATGACCAATATCTAGATAACAGCAAGGAAGGAGAAGTCAAGGATTCAAACAAACTCACTTTCTCTTATTCCTTCTTCTCGAACTAGTCAATGTTCCACTTTCACTTAAATAGTAGTAAATATGTTTTCTCTTTCTTATGATTTTCTTAATGACATTTTCTTTTCCTTAGCTCACTTTATCCTCAAGCAAGACATCAAATTTGAGACATACTTGTATCTTTACAACAACAGAAATTAAACAATCAAATGAACATTTCCATATACCTTAGTATTGGCTTTTTCTCCTGACCACCAATTCATCAGAAAAGATGCCACGGCATGATTTTCAAGCTTGTTTTCAGAAGTATACCATTACAGATGCTGACCACAGCCCTCTATGATTCAGTTGATACTTTGCTTAGTTGCATATTTTTCTGGTTTTAAAATGATGTACAAACTTCCTGTTTTTAGTTACTGAGCCACATTTCCAATTGAAACCATAAATTTGCAAAGACTACATCTTAAAGCTATCAGAGAATCACAATCCAAAATTACACACAGAAAGTACTCAGAATTTTTATTTTTATCTCTTTGGGGAAACTCCCAGCATTAAGCATGCTTGAAAATATGTTGATGAAAATAACTGTGGTGAGAAATTGAACTAATTTGTAAGAAAAAATATATGTGCAGATAGTCCAAAGTAAAAAAAAAAAAAAATCACTGATTTATTGAGTGACAAGTTTGTTTTTTAGTTACATTACTCCATAATTCCCCCTGGACTCACTCAGCTATTGTCTGTGCACATGGACAAGCCCTTTTAATGCTTTAAGTGATCTCTTCCTATGGTAATGAGAGACGATTAACAACAACAGATGATGCTAACCAGGGTGACTCCTTGGTTAAAGCCATAAGCTTCCCCACTAACAAAGCAGACAATCTAAGCACACACAAGACACAAAATTTGTTATCTGGATGGTCAAAAATAAACATGAGGTTAGTCAGCATGAACTAAATTCATTCTACTTACGTTTTCTTATGAATGAAGTTAATGTAATATTTTAAACATACAAGAGCTTAGAACTTTTTTTTTCAATGTTTGTGTTTCCTTGGCTCGGCGCCTGTGGCTCAATGGGCTAAGGCGCCAGCCACGTACACCTGAGCTGGCGGGTTCGAATCCAGCCCGGGCCACCAAACAATGACGGCTTCAACCAAAAAATGGCTGGGCATTGTGGCGGGCACCTGTAGTCCCAGCTGCTTGGGAGGCGGAGGCAGGAGACTCACTTGAGCCCAGGAATTGGAGGTTGTTGTGAGCTGTGATGCCACCGCACTCTATCCAGAGTGACAGCTTGAGGCTCTGTCTCAAAAAAAAAAAAATGTTTGTGTGTCCTCAATATAATTCCATTTCCTTGAGAAATATAAGAACTACAATTTCAGAAATATTTTAAAAAGAGGAAAGTCTCTTTTTGAGACTCAAGCTTCATCAGGTTCATGCCAGTTGAAGTTTGAACCCAGAACTGTGGATTGTTGTAAGGTGAAGAAGGTCTGGTATACTTCTTTCAGAAATGAAGACAGGACAGGATTTATGCAGCTGGAATCACTGAGCTTGTCCCTCTTTGAAATGTAAAGTGGAGACTTTCAATTTCTGCTTCCACACGTAAAAGGGCTTAGAAGTCACCATTACGTCCTGACAACATGTAAAAAGCCGACACACCAAACAATAATAACTCTCCTTGAATCTGTGAGAGAGGTGAGGAAATAGGAAAAACCACTGCATCTGATTTTGGAGAGACAGGCAGGGAGTCACCGCTTACCAGAGCAGACACTCATGAGTAGAAACTGTTGCGGGATTCAGTGCTAAGATGGGAAAATCAAAGTCATAATTGACAACTCTCTGGAGGCTGAGCGTGGACAAGTCCAAGAGTTAAAAACTCCTGGGGGATCCAATCATAAGACGATCCTTATGTTTCCATGTGAATAACCTCCAGGAGCTTAATGAGATGCTCACAATAAATACAAGAAAATCTCTCTGTACTTCTGTCAAGGAGGGGAAAGAAGGCACCATTTAAAAATACTTCTTTCTCCATAACAGGGGCAATCTTCAAGAGAAACTAGTTAACCAGACCTAATCTGTCATCAGAGACTAACTGAGCTGAGGTAAGGGAAATACCCAATTCAGCCCACTCTAACCATCGAGCCCACCTAAGTGAGGAGGAAAACACGTGATAAAGACTTGCAAAGTTCAGAGTCTGGAGGCAGAGGCTCACTAAAGACTGAGTCTAATCCCAGAAACATAGAAATATAGAACGCTCTTCCCACAGCCTATACCTTATCACCAAAGGCCTATTTACAGCAGTTCCTTTTACCTGGTACGTGATGTCTGACTATCAGGAAAATATTACATGACATACCAGAAAACAAAAAACCCAACAAATCTGGCAAAGAAGTTAAAATTATCACACTGGGAATCCAAAATATCCAAGACTAATCTGCTAAACGCTCTTGAATAATGCAGACAGCATATAAGAACGCAGGAGCAGCATGAGCAGAGGAACGTGAATCCTAAGAAAGAATCGAAAATAAAGCTAAAGGTTAAAAACACTGTAACAAAAAACAAAGAATGCCTTTGATGAGCATATTAGTCGAATGAATGCAGCTGAAGAAAGAATCTCTGAACTTGAGACTACACCAATAGAAGCCTCCAAACCTGAAAAGCAAAAAGACAAAAAGAGTGAAAAGAATATAATATTCCAGGAGTGTGGAACAAGTACAAAAGGTGTAACACATGAGTAACAGAATATCAGAAGGCAAATAAAAAGAGAAAAAGACAGAAGAAATATTAGAAATAATAATGACTGAGAAGATCCCCAAATTAATGGTCAGACACCAAAGCACAGATACAGGAAGCTCAGAGAATACCAAGCAGGGTTAAAGCCAAAAATAGACAACATTCAGACATTTTATTTTCAAACTATGGAATACTAAAAGGAAAGGAAAAGTCTTGAAGGAAGCCGGAAGAAAGAACACCTGACCATAAGGAAAGAAAGGTAAGAACTAATTTTACTTTTCAGAAACCATGTGAGCAGAAAGGGAGTGGAGTGCCAAAGCTCATTCAAGAAAAAAATGGACATTCTGAATAGGCCTCCATCTATTAAAGAAGGGGAATTAATTATTAATGACCTTCCAAAAGAAAACTGCCATTCCCAGAAGGGTTTGCTAATGAATTTTACCAAACATCTGTGGATTAAATTATATCAATTATTTACAATCTCTTTTAGAAGATAGAAGATAAAAAAAAAAAATACTTCCCACTTCGTTCTGTGATACCACCACTACCCTAATCCCAAAAGCAAAGACACTGCAAGAAAAGAGAACTAACTAAAGACCAATATCACTCATAAATAAAGATGTAAAAGACACAATTATGGTCCATTTTACAAAGTGTACAAAAAACTTTTAAAACCCAACAATAATAAAATAGTAACCCAATTAAAAATGGGCCGAAGACCTGAGTAGACCTCACCAAAGACAGATAGATAACAAGCATTTGAAAGGCTGTTCCACTTTCTATGTGAATTTTGGAGAAATACAAATCAAAACAACAATGAGACAGGAGTATACTGATTAGAATCTGCAAAGTCTCAAACAGTGGCACCACCATATGCTGCAGGTGCATGGGGCAACAGGAATGCTCGTTCTCTGCTGGGAAAATGCAGAACGTGAGAGCCACTTCAGAAGACGGTTTGGAGGTTTCTTACAAAACTAAACATACTCATACCATATGGTGCAGCAACTGTACTCCTTGCTATTTGCCCCAAACTATTGAAAGCTTATGTCAGCACAGAAACCTGCACACAGATGTTTATAACAGCTTTAGTCATAATTGCCCAAACTTGGAAGCAGCTAAGACCAAGATGTCTTTCAGTAGATGAACGGATAAACTGTGATACATCCACACAATGGAATGTTAGCCAGGGATAGAAAGAAATGAACTTTCAAGCCATAAAAAGAGAAAGAGGCACTTTAAACTTGTACTAGCAATGGAGAGGATCCAATGTGATCAGGCATACAATGTTCTGTATGATTCGAGCAATATGACATTGGGGAAAGTCACCTCTGTGAGGACAGTAATGAGGCTGTGCTTGCCAGAGTTTGGCCAGGGATGTGGAGGAGAGGGAGGAAGGAGATGGGAGGTGGAGAAGAGATCAGATGTTTAGGGCAGTGAGGATTCTCCGTCTCACACTGGATTGGCAGTTACAAGTCATTCTGCATTTGTCTGAACCCACAGTGTACACAACGCCAATGGTGAACCCTAAAGTAAACTATGAACTTGGGGTGATTATGACGTGTCAGTGTAGGGTCATCAATTATTACAAATGTGCCCCTCTGGTGGGGGATGTTGATAATGGGGAGACTCCACATTTGTTAGGGCCAGGGGTACATGGAATATTTCTATACCTCTCCTTCTGTTTTGCAGTGGACACCAAGCTACTTAAAAAAAAAATAGTATTTTTAAAAATTGTATTTGATGACAGAGAGACTCCTACATTGCCTATTAGGGTTTTATTGGATCAAACTTATAAATATCAGAGTACATAAAGGTGTAGTTTAGATACACATTGACTCTTTGAATCTACCACTTGCACACTACAGTCAGTCACACTGACTTCCTGTCAGGGTCTTCCCACCCTGGGGAATTTTCACAAATGGTTTGCTTTGTAAGGAAGCAAATGTGGAAACACAGACACACACTTCACCCTGTTGGTCAATGCTCATCTTTCAGATCTCAGCTTGAATGATACATGTTAAGTAGACCACATTGCCTTGATTCCATGTTCTAGTAGGACTTGGAATATCTCCACATTCACCTCAAATTCAGTAGGGCCTGGAATTGTCATCATTGTGTATCTAACTTTTCCATGATGTTTCATCATGGCAAGAACACTTTCTGACTCACTTTTCTTCTACTCCTGGACATAGCACTGTACATCATATAAAGGCAGCGTCAAGTACATGGACCCTGGAATTTGTAGGGCAGAGAAAATACTCGATATCATTCTTTAAGGGCACTTACTTACACGATATCATTCTATAAGGGCACTTACATTATACATTTGTCCCCCAAAGAACACAATGTTACCAGTTAACAGTTGTCAAACACGGCAAGAGGGTTAACTTCTCTGCACCTCGACTCCCTCATCCCATTTAGTGAATGATAATGGCTCCTATGTCATAGGAACTGAAACAATTCCTGGCAATTTGGTAATCATTCAGAAAACACCAGCATTTATTATTTTTTCCCTCACTTTTTAAATGAAGCTAAGTCATCATTTGGTCATTATCAAACAAATGGTATTTATTTCCTTTATAAGTCATTTTTGGGGCTTTCTTTTACAAACTGACTTGTCTTTCTTATGATTATAAATAATTTAAAAATTAATAAATCTCTTTCATTCCAAGAGACTGTGTACATAGTTTTAATGAAGGTAAATCCTTCTTTAAGACTCTGATTTCAGTTTTTTAAATAACTGGCTGTTTTTAGAATATATGTAAAAAAAAAAAACATTTTTCAGAGGCCTATTTTCACCCATTCATTGATATTTCCTACAGATGACTTGCTGTTGTAATTGAAACCAACACAAAAAAGGAAAAGAGAAGCAAAGGTTATGACATTTAACAGTGAATGCCAGGCTCTCTTGACATTACTGAACAGGGCCTCCTTTTGTTGCATTCTGTATCCAGAAGTTTTGACCTTTATCTCTTCACTCAGTGATGACTTTAGGCGTTTATCAATGGGTTATACAGTTTTTTTCTGAATACTTGTTATTTTTGATTTTTATTTTATTTCCCATTTATAAATTATTTTGTTTTTATTTAGACAGAAAATAAAACTATGTCTTCACTTTGCTTTTTGTTTATTGATATTGACTGATAATAATAATTACTATCCAATAGAAATTTAGAAGTCACTCAGAGCTTCTCTCCCTGACACATTTATAAGAATATTTTTCCTCACATACTAGAGTTGACATGGTTTTCTCATCTACTTTGTGTTTTTTTGGTACATTATTCCATTTATATTTACTGAAGAAAAAGAAGTGAGTGGAGACTTCACAGGAGTCTTACCAGTTCTTACTACCTAAAATTTAATATTTTAATATTTAATTTTAATATTTATTTTCTAAGTAGGATCATACATGTCAAGAGTGGCTAACAAACTACATGCTTTTCTTCAGTAATTTGCTACTGTTGACTTTATCTCTCAATGTTCTTCAGGATCCTATACTTAGTGGTCAGATGTAGTTGATCATTATTTATGGATCACATATGTGCCAATTCATTCACTTGCTAACATTTATTGTTAACCCCCAAATCAATATTCTCAGTTCCTTCACAGTTATTTGTAGACACATACAGAGTGGGAAAACGCTTGAGTCACCCAACCCACATTTCCCAGCTGAGGTTGAGCTAAGCGATGCTCTTTTCTTGTTCTCGGATCTCAAATTGTAAACAAATGTGTCCTTTTGCTGTTCTATGTAATGCCACATTTTTCTCATATTTGTGCTTTTTGTCAGTAATTTTGCTGTTTAAAATGTTCTGCAATTAGGGTGCTAAAGTGCTGTCTAAGTACAAGAGTCTGATTTGTTTTAGAAATATACCACTGTTAGGTAAGTTTTGTTCTGGCAAGAGTTGTACCACTGGCAGCCACATGTTCAATGTTCTGAAGCAACAATATATAAGGTCTGATAATTAAGTTCATGAACTCATCCTAGAAAAAGTGCTACATACTTCATTAATGAATATAACTAAGGTGACCTTCACAGTACTGTCCTTGACCTTATGATGACCATATTGATATTCAGCAGTGGGATATGTAGTGCTTTTTCTAGGATGAGTTCACAAATAATTGTCAGACCTCATATATTAAAGTGTCTTCAAACAGAAAAGCACAGAAGGCCATGTAATGATTGATTGACAAAAATATTTTGATGAGAAGTTCACAAGAACCTAATCCTATTTTCCCCTGGAGCCATGGTTCAATATTTGATAATTTATTGTTCAAGGCAACTTTATAGAACGTCACTGTTCAATCTTTGAAATTATTAATTGAATCTCTATAGTGTCTAATTAATTCAACCAAAATCCCTGGTGATATCCTAACTTGGACATCTTAATGAATTTTTAAAAGGAGAATTGAATAGTTTCGCTAAATAAAAGAATCAAGTCAGCCTTTTAATCCGATCAAGTTGTTATTTCACATCAACCTTACGTCAAATTTTCCAGTCAACTGTACTAGTTTTTTACTACGTGTTGCACTAAAAAAGCACTGTTTGCCATCAACTAGACTGAACTTAAATTTGCTGCATTTTAATTAGTTTCCTAGATGTTATCCAGATACAAGCTTTAATGTGCTTATTAACAGCATTGCCTTAAAAGCTTTTTTCAAAATCTAAATTTGAAAACTAGGGATGTAGACTGAAAATGATGACTATGTCATAGAAAAGAAAAATGATGAAAAATTAAATTTAAATGCATATAAAATGATTCATATTTGTCTGTATCATGCATATAGTCAATGAGCATTCAATCCTTTAAAAAACATGATGGTGATTTATTCCACAACTACACATTGAGAACCTAATATTGCTAGACAGTGGAGTTAATAGCCATGAGTAAGACAAGCCATGTCCCTCCTCTCATGAAACACAGTCTAGGAGTTAGGGAGAGAAAATAAAAAACTTCACAAGTAAACGTAGATAATGATATGTGTGACAAAGGCTGTATGTGTTCACTTGTGTAGCTAACTCCAGAAACACAAGTCAACGTCTTTCCTTGTGATACGTGGTGTGAAGGGGCGGGGCTTCACATCCTCCTATCCTGTAAGGCGGGGAACAAAGCTCACTCACTGGTAACTCACACCTTGAACACTTTTGTCCCAGGCTTCAGTTTCCTGGTCAGAACTTGGAAAAGCGGCGGTGGCAGAGGTCAGAGCAGGGTGGCCATTCTAACTCTTGCCAAGTCCTGGAGGAGGCAGCTGGTCCCAAATGTTGGTGGCTCACTAGAGAACAGGAAAACCCCACCTGACATTCTGTTGTACTGCACACTCCCACGGACAGGGCTCTGTCGATTGTTCAAAGCCACTTACTCTCTGGCAAAAAGTATCTGTTCTACACTTTGTATTTTTAAATATTAAATAACTTCTTTAGCTACTCTCCACCACAGCTTTCCTTTACTCTTATGACTTTTTACAAGTTCAAAATTATTGGTGTTTGTAATTGTAAACATTTTGGGGAGGTTTTAATTCTGTTAAATTTTTGAAATATGTTTATCATTTTATAATCCTACTAGCATCTGTGATGCTGTATGCTAGAGATTTTTAAATCCTGGATTCACCCTACCAATATAATAGATACATTAATTAGTCTCAGTTTGGTGGGGGTGATGATGATGATTATGGCAATGATGATAGCTAGATAAAGAGATGATTTATTGAGGGCTTACAATGGACCTAGCACTGTTCTCAACACTTAGTAATATTACTTTTAAAAATAACAATATGTTTAATGCTTGCATCATTTCCATGAGCAGTTCTATTTCCACACTATAGCTGAAGAAAAGGTAATGTATCTGGGAAATGGCAGAATTAAAATTCATATGCCATGGTACTGCCTCCTCCAGAGCCTATACTCTTAATTAACACTGTATAACCATGAAATGGTTTTATTCATAATCCCTTATGACACCTGATTGAGTTTCCTCATCTAATTTTCACAGTAACTTTTGATAAACTACATATTTTGTTAAAATTTCAATATCACATCTATTTCTGAATGAAGCTGTACCACCACCGCCCCATCCCCACTTGTTGGCCAGGTGTTGTTTGGGGATAAGAAAGCAGAGAGGAGGTGGTCTATGTTTTCACTGGTATGAAGGAGAGATTGATCGAGCATATTTCCTGCCCCCCCCCATTGTTTCTGATGCTGAAGGAAGGAGGAATACACTATGAAGCAAGGAGTGTATTTTGTATTTGGTTGGAGGTGAGAAGGCGTCTTCACCTAGTCCATCTGCCCCTGACCATCTCTACCAGGGCAGTGTGCTGGTGTTTCAGTCTCAGACAAGCCAGTGGAACAGGTGCTCGAGAGATATTTGTTACCAATAACCTTGCAAGTGTGTGGTGCTAGTCTCCATGTTAATGGGGTTCTAAGAGCTTACAGAGATAGGTTCAATCACAAGGATTGTATTTTCAATTTCAAACCCCATGTTTCCAGTGTACCTCATTGCCTTACTAAAATGTTCCAAGAATGCCATCTGTAACATGAACTATGTCACTGCATATTGTACTGTCTTTGTGATTATAAACAATGGAAAAGCCTTTCATCAGATGAAAGAGGCTCCAATTTATTTTACCTGTTGCTCAGCAACAAAAGATTTAACAATCTTAAACAAAGCTTAATAATACCAAGTGTGATAAGAAATATCTGTTTCATTTCCTTGTTACAAAAACAAAAATTCGGGAGGTAATATTTCATTCATTTGTTACGCACTTTTATAAAATTAAAACTATACAAAACACTTGCTATCAGAATAATAGAAACTAAAGGGGAAGAAGGGGTAATTTCAATTTTATTGTCACAGAGGGTATTATATCCTTTGAAGAAATTCTACATATTTTACATGATATTGAAAATATTTAATTTGAGTAAAGCCATATTTAACATATAGAAAAAGGCATACTATATTGGTTTGAGGATTTATGAATATATGGAATATAGACAGGACAAATTTTCCTACATTGTAGATATCTACAGACCAGTAAAATTAATCCATATAGTCTAATCATGCATATATCCAATTAGCATATATCCTAATCCTATTTGGTCAATATTTTCCTAAACATTGGATAGCCAAACACAAACAGAACACAACACTCACTGACAAAAATACGTTCTTAGGCACCTAGGAATAGTGAAGTGTACATAGGTTATTATGACATAAATAATTCCTGATTAAGATTTAAAAACAAAGTCATTTATGGAAATGATTTTGGTATTAAAATAAATACCTAATGTGACATGAGTTTCCAAGTCAATAAAAATAATTCCATGTGAAATTTATTATAGTCTGAGCACCTGTTCTATAAAAGACACTGTGCTGGAGGTCCTGAGAGATAACAGAGATGGCTAAAAAACAAAGTTAACATCTTTATGGATTAGTAATTTACTTGAACAGGCAGTGTGCCTGGTACTGGAAGCTATGTGTCAAACACAAATACTCAGCTTCCTGTGACCCTTAGCACCTGTTCTGTCAGCCTGGAATTGTACCAATATCTTTTTAGTTCCTCCATTTTAGAATTTCTGCTTCACTATTTTCCCCAACTTTTACTCTAAAGTAATCCTCTTTCCTCGCATATCCCCATTTTCTTTTTTTTCACCATCAAGAACACTCACAGTTAACTAAAGGGTAAGCATTTATTTGATGTTGTTTCCTATCTCCACCAAAGGAATTTAAGCTCTAGGAAAACAGGGACTTTTTCTGCCCATCACTTTTGTATTCCCTGAAGGATATCTGAAACATAATAGGCACAAGATAAAAAATGTTCCTATCATTGACTTAAAAGGTCTTTGAATAAATACATAGCCTGTTTCTTCCTCCTATTCCTTTATTGAAAAACTGTTCATTAAGTTCATACCATATGCCAGGAAATTAGGCAATGAGGTTCCAACGTGGAACTCTCTAACGGAGTTCAGTCTGATCAGAACAATAGACACAGAAATGAACAACAAACCAAATGCAGTTAGAGAGAAGGGGTAACCTCACAAAAATGGGCATATACTGCAACCTAGAAACATCAGAACGTTCACTTAGGAGATGAAATCTGACCAAAACCTTAGAGACAAGTAAGAGTTGCTCAAGTAAAAATGGCAATGAGCAATGGAAGGGAAGGGAAGGTGAGAAGAAAACGTGACAAGCTTTGGGGTCTGGACGAGATGGAGTAAGCATATTTCATCCCATTGTTCTGACTAATTACAATTAAAATAAACACAATACATAAAATAGCTGAGAACATAAAATAGCTGAGAGAATACTGAAAGGAAGTGGAGAAAAGCTGACTAGTTGGAGACTTCAGGAACTGAGAGCTACCACTTGGGATCCTGCAATTAGGAAGACAAATGGGAACATACTAAAAATGTCCAAGAAAAGCAAAAGCCTTTTATTTCTCTCTAGGCAAAGGACCAGGAAGAAGTCAGCTCTGCGGCTCTGCCTACCTCTCCTTCCTTCGAGGCACTGTGGAGACTGTGGGTCACAGTCACCCCTCCCCATAGTAATGAAAACAGAGTAATCTCTGCTCCCCACCAGGTGCTGTGAGGCAAATGTGCACGGCCCTGCTGACAGCACCCAGCCTATAGTACTGTGAGCAGAGGCCATGCCATTTCTCCACCCCACTGGGCTCTGTAAGGTGGGCAGTGCCAGTCAGCCTGACCACACTAAGTGAGCAGTAGTGAAGTGAACTAGAGAGTGTAAAGAGAGCTATGGGAAGAGACAGCTAGAGAAAGGGATTCTTCACATTTGTGTATTTAAAATCCTGGGAAGATTTCCAACAGCCTTTGCATGGAATTGACCAGGGTCAACATAGCACCTGATTTGAGAACAGAACTGCAACACCTTATACTACTCAGGTTTCAAACGGGCCTCTGGGTAGCACACAAACAGAGGAGACCACAGCAGCACAGAAAAGTTTCTGAAAACCAAATTGACATGGGAACCACAGCTATAAAACAGGCTAAAAGATGAGTTCTAATCCTAAACGGGCCAACAGATCGCCAAAATAGAAAGTTCAAATAAGGACTCAGAGGCTCATAATATAATATAAAAATGTCCTGGATATAATCCAAAATCACTTATATGTACTAAGAACCAGAAAAATCTCAAATAGAATTAAGAAAATCAACAGAGGCAAAGATAAGATGGCACAGATGATGGAATTATCTGACTATCTATCTGTCAATGATTTTAAAACAGCTTTCATAAGAATTCTCTAAAATATAACTATAAACACTATCAAAACAAATGAAAAAAGTAGAAAAGTCTCAACAAATAAGTGAAATATTAATGAACAAAAGGAAATTGTAGGACTAAAAAATAAATAAAAATATATAGACCTTGTTTTTCCAGTTGTTTGAGATGTCCCATTAGGTTGCTTTAACACAAATTTTACCTTCTGGGATGTTTTCCCACATTTTACATTTTTCAAATTTCACCTTAAAGTACCATTTGAATAAAGTTGCTGAACATAGGCAGATGTGGATCATAAATTCAATTTAAAATGTGTTGAACTTCTGTCAGGTCTAAGTCCTGCCTTGCTGCCTTCCCTGTGGACTGTGAAGCAAAGATTGTCATTGTGTGAACTGGTCTCTGAGCTCCTCTTGTTGCATTTTTCGCAGCACAGAAATATGTGCCAGTCTGACTCCATTCTGCCCTTCCAAGCAAAGGTTAAATCTCTTAGGGGTATTTTAGTTTTCATGAGAAAAATTTTGGCTATTATATATCAATCAGTTTAATATCCCAGGAAATGGGGCCCTCCTGACTTCCGTTGGATTGCTGGTATCAAAAACCAAGGTGTCATGGATGAGGAAGCTGTGGCGGCTAGAAATCTAGATATTTTCCCCTTCCTGGAGTATTACCAAGATGCCTATAGAACTTGAAAGGTTCTATAGGCAACACAACTGAAAGAGAAAAATAATATTTCATGGAATAATGGAAAGATCGGCACGTGACTTTCAGGTAATGCTTGTGAGTTAAAAGACAGCCAAATTGAATGGTACTGAATTCACTCTATGCTCAGCATCTCACCTTCATAAAAAGACATAATGTTAGAGATGGAAAATACCTTACAGAACAGCTAACATTAAGGTCATCAAGTATGAAATGTCCAATTTCTAAACAAAAGTTTAGTTTATCATATCTCAAAAAAAAGCAATACTATTAATCAAAGTCTGTGCCTAAACTATCAACATAGTTGTTCCATCTTACCAGTAGCTTGTTTATACCAGCAGCAAAGAAGCCTGGAGAGCGAGTGGCAATGAAATCATGAAAGGTATTTTCCACAGCTTGTTGAGAATTAAACAGTTTTCCTTGCAAGAAGTGATCCAAAGCCTGGAAGAAGTGGTAGTCAAATGGTGCAATCTGATGCATACAGTGGGTGAAAAAGAGTTTCCAAGTTCAGCTTCCATAGTTTGAGCAGCATTGTTTGTGCAACACGTGGTTAAGTGTTGTCTTGCAAGAGGGTTGACCTGTCTCTATTGGCTAATCTTGGCTGCTGAATCACAAGCATCCTCATCATTTCATCCAATTGCAGTAGACATCTGGTGTAATCAAAGGCAAGTTTTCATGAAGTTGTAGTGAATAATACCAGCACTGACACCATTAGTGCTGGATATTTGATGGATATTTGGTTTTATACTGTATGGCATCACGTCATCCTGTTTTTAAATTTCAGAATATTATGGGGATACATGAGTTTTGTTTACATAGCTTGCTTCATACAGATTGAGGCCAAGTTTTAAGGGTGCCCCTCACCCTACTTGCAGATTATTAGAGGACTATTTTGCTTATATGTGGTGTCAGATATGGCAAAAAGTATGCATAAACTTTTTTTTGGCTCATCAGCTTGTGTTATTTTTGTGTATTTAATGTGTGGCCTAGGACAACTTTTATTCTTCCAATGTGCAGCAGAAAAGAAAAAAAGTTAGACATCCCTGGTCTGTGTCACTGTCACAATCTCTATTAATGGTGGTAAGTTGAAGTCTTTAAACTCCAAAAAGAGGAGCAGTGGTAGGCAGCTGGTTGAAATCAGCTATGGAGCAAGTCATTCCAAAGAGTTGATTCTGTTTAACCCTTAGAAAAGGAAGCTTAGGCTCAGCACCTGTGGCTCAAAGGGCTAAGGCGCCAGCCACATACACCTGAGCTGGCGGGTTCGAATCCAGCCTGGGCCCACCAAACAACAATGACGGCTGCAAACAAAAACTGGCCAGGCATTGTGGCGGGTGCCTGTAGTCCCAGGGCGGAGGGGAGGGACTTGGGAAGCAGAGGCAGGAGACTCACTTGAGCCCAGGAATTGGAGGTTGCTATGAGCTGTGATGCCACAGCACTCTATCCAGGGTGACAAATTGAGGCTCTGTCTCAAAAAAAAAAAAACAGAAAAGGAAGCTTAATGGTAGTTAGCCTAGGAGGGCATATAACAATGTGTGTCCAACCTCTTATCCCATTATAGCCAGGATTTAAGTTTTTAAGCTTTCTCTGGGATCCCCCTGAGATCTATTCAGTCAGTTGGTAAGGGTTAGAATTTTATTTTTATTTCTCACTATGAATCAGAGTAATAGACTATGTGCTTACATTGGCAACACTATACAAACAACTAGTAAGTTTTCATAAGCTTGGTAAGTCTGTGTCTCACAGCTGTGTTCATGTTGATGTGTGGCAGTGTCTTTCTGAGTGGCATTCATTATTGTTGCATGTTTTTGTGTGCTATACATCAACAACCCTGATGGTCATTCCAGAAAAAGAGTTTCAACATTGCTCTAGTAGACTAGGTGCTGGCAGTACTTTTTTGCCAAAGTACTCCAAAGGGTACTACTCCATAGTGATATTCAACAATAAGGTATCTAGTACGTTTTTAGAATAGGTTGAAAACATAATTGTCAGATCTTGTATATAGCCTGTATATATAATTAGCCTGAAATTAGTGAAGCATTTAATTAATAAGTCATCATTTTTATCATAATACATGAGATCATTTAACCTTTTAATTATAGATGGAGCAATAATATTCTATGTCCCATAAAACATGAAGTTCTACTTCTGAAAAACACTTGTCATGATATTTATGTCTTATACTTCTCATTATTCTATACAATGTCAAACAACCTTTAATTATACATTAAGCTTTCAATAATAATACAAGAACATGCATGAAATAAATTGAGAAGAAAAATAACACAAAATTATAACTTCATTCATTGTCCATATCATAGCATTAAAATGTGAAATTATAAAAACTAGTGTAGATGTCATAGCTGGAACTCTGACAGCCCTGCAGGGCATCAGACAAGGTTTGATACTAGAAATGATAAAACAAACACCTAGGAGTTTGGGAGTCATTCTACCATTCCTGAAATGCCTATCCTCTAGGCTTACTTTATTTGAGAAAAAAATAAAATTCTACTTCCTTTTTTAAAAAAGCAGTCCCCATTATGTGGGTTTGATTCGTTTATGTGACATCTGAGATTTCTGCTTTTCTGCTTGTTTCAAATTACCTGTCCATCTGACATCAAATCCATTTTCATCTACATACAGACTAGAAAAAAAAAGATAAAATAAAAATTCATAGTTTAAAAAGTAGGTGAACTATGGTGCATTTTACAAAGGTATATGTTAAATTTACTAAGTGTAGAATATAAATGTCTTAACACAGTAACTAAGAAAATGTGGTGAAGGCTATGTTAACCAGTTTGATGAAAATACTTCAAATGGTATATAAAACCAGCACATTGTACCCCATGATTGCATTAATGTACACAGCTATGATTTAAAAAAAATAAAATAAAATAAAAAGTAGGTGACATTTACATTGTTCAAAACCCCCACCTTATAAAAGGATAATAGGGTCTCCCTCCCATTCTTGCATCTCAGGCACACAATTTTCATCTTCAGAATCAGTTCATACCAGTCTACTCATTCGTTTTTATGGCTCTGGTGTGTTCTTCCGTATCGATGTTCTATAATTTATTTAATCAGTACTTTACTGACAGTTTGATTATCTCCAATTCTTCACTACCACAAATATTCCACCATAAATAACCTTGTGTAAACATAATTTTCTACATGAGTGCAAATAGCTAAAGAATAAATTCTTATAAATGAGATTGCTGGTTCAAAAGGTACAGACATTTATAATGTTGATAGAAACTGCCCTCCAAAGGCAATAGAAAATTTTATATTCCCAAGAGCACTGTAGAAGAATGCTTGTTTTTCACATTCCTAAACAATATGTTATCCAAGTTTTAGATCTTGGTAAATCTCTTAAGTGAAAAATGATATTGCAGTGCAGTTTTTCATTTCTCTTACTATGAGGTGCATATATTTTGACATATTTAAGAACTTTTTATTTCTTTTTATGAACTACTTGAACTTTCTTACCTTAGTTTCTATATTTGTAGCTCAGATTCTTCATGGGACTGTTGTGAAGATAAAAAAGAGCTAATATGTATAAAGGTCAAAAACAATCTCTAGAACATTATAAGCGCCATATAAGTGGTTGCTTTCATCATCCTCACATCATCGTGTTCATATCCTGCACCCATTTTTCCGCTGAGTTGTTGAGCTCTGTCTTATTGTTTCTGTAAGAATTATTTAAAGGTATACTCCAGTTTTTCTGAGAAAGTCCCAGTATATACCTGTTATCCTAGAATAATAATCATAAATAATAGTGTCCCTGTATACCCTCAAATGAGTCATGGTCTAAGTGATAGGCCATGCAGTTGTATGTGGGATAAGTCTAGAGAGTTAATGTACAGCATGAGGACTGTAGTTAATAATACTGCATTGAAATTTGCTAAAAGAATAGATTTTAGGTGTTCTTACCACCAAAAAGTGGGTAACTTTATGAGACGATGCATATATTAATTTGCTTCATTATAGTAATCATTTCACTATCGATATCCAAGCACTGTATTATACAACTTAAATGTGTACAATTTTTTTTAATTAGCTAAATAAATAAAAGCTTACCCAAGGTCCAGATTGGAAGGGGGAAGATTTTGCCATGCAGAACTTATTTATATGTACTTCAATTTATCAGCCTTTTCTTCTATAGCTTCCAAACTATACTATTGCCTTATTCTTCCAAGATTACAAAACAATTATCTCACATTTTCTTCTATTACTTTAAGTTTTCTTTCCTTACATGCTTTTGTTCATTTGGAAATTTCTTTTTTTTTCTTTTTGAGACAGAGCCTCAGGCTATCACCCTGGATAGAGTGCCGTGGCATCACAGCTCACAGCAACCTCCAACTCCTGGGCTTAAGTGATTCTCTTGCCTCAGCCTCCCAAGTAGCTGAGACCACTGGCACCAGCCACAATGCTGGGCTTTTTTTTTGGTTGTAGTTGTCATTGTTTGGCAGGCCCCAGTCTGGATTCAAACCCGCCAGCTCTGGTGTATGTGCCCGGAGCCTTAGACCCTTGAGCTACATGCGCCGAGCTTTCATTTGGAATTTTTATTACAGTTTCATTGAGATATAATTCACATGCTATACAGTTAACCCTTTTAAAGTGTAGAACCATCACCATGATCTAATTTAAGAACATTTTTCTTCACCCCCAAAAAAGACCGTGTACTCATTAGCTGTTGCTCCCCATTCTCCTCTCCCCCATCCCTTATGCTGGCAAGCATTAACCTACTTTCTGTTTCTATCATTTATCTATTCTAGATGTATTAGTTTACAGGTGCTGACATAACAAAACACCACAAAGTGGGTAGCTTAAACAGTATAAATTTATTTTTTCACAGTTCTGGGGGTAAATATCTGAGATCAAGGTGGCAGCAGGATTGGGTTCCTTTGAGGTGTGTTATCTTGCTTATAGATGGCCACATTGTCCCTGTATTTTCACATGGTCCTTCCTGTGTGCCTATCTGTGTCCTAATCTCTTCTTATAAGGACACTGAGTATACTGACTTTGGGCCCACCTTACTGATCTCATTTTAATTTGGTCACTACTTTAAAGACCCTATCTGTAAATACTGTCACAGTCTGAAGTACTGGAATTTAGGATTTTACATACATATTTTGGGAAGAAGCAATTTAACTTAAAACAACAATTTCTACAAACGGAATCATATAATATGTCCCCTTCTGTGACTGGATTCTCTCACTTAGAATGATGTTTTCAAGGTTTATCCATGTTATAGCACATATCACCACTTCATTTCTTTATTACAAAATGATATTTTGTTGTAGGATATAATATATTTTGTTTATATGTTCATCAGTTAATGAATATTTGGGTTGTTTCCACTTTCTGGGATTATTGCAAATATGCTTCTATAAACATTTCTTTACAGATTTTTGTTTGAAAAAATTGGACATACAATTTCAATTCTCTAGAAGTGGAATTTCTAGGTCATGTGGTATGTTTATGTTTAACTTTCTGAGGACTGCCAAGTTGTTTTCCACAATGGCTGCACACTTTAACATTCCCACCAGCAATTTATTATATAGGAGTTCCAATTTCTGCACATTCTTACCAACACAAGTTATTATCTTTTTTATTATATCCAACCCAATATATATGAAGTAGAAATCCCATGGTTTCAATTTTCATTTCCCTGATAACTAAATATAATAAGCATTATTTCCTGTGTTTACTAGCCATTTGTATATCCTCTCCATAGAAATATCAGTGCAATGCTTTGTTCATTTTAAATTGGATTATTTCTCTTTCTATTGTTGAGTTATAAGAGTTCATTATATACCCTGGATACAAATTCCTTATCAGATATATGATTTGCAAATATTTTCCCACCTGTGGATTATCTTTCCACTTTCTTAATGGTTTCCTTTGAAATATGAAAATTTTTCATTCAATTAAGTCTAACATGTCTATTTTTTTCTTGTGCTTTTGATGTCATATTTAAGAAATTATGACCTACTCCAAAATCATGAATGTTCCATGCCTATGGTTCCTATAAGACTTTAGCTTTATCTCTTCAACTTAGATCTATAGTTCATTTGACTCCATTTACAAATATATGATGATGAGGAAGGTGTTCAACTTCATTGTTTTGTTTATGGACATATGAGGTCTGAACTAAATTCATGAACTCGTCCTAGGAAAAGTGCTGCCTACTCATTGCTGAATATTAAAGTACTCCTCTTGGGAAGTTATGCACCAATGCCAGTGCCTTGTCCATCCTTCAAAAAAATTTTGGACTCTGTTTTTGGAATGATCATCAAAGCTGTTCTCACATTACTCTTGATGTCCTGAATGTCATCAAAATGTCTTCCTTTTAGTCTTACCTTTATCTTTGGGTAAAGAAAAAAGTCACTGGGAGCCAGATCAGGTAAGTTGGGAGGGTGTTCCAATGCAGTTATTTATTTACTTGCTAAAAAAACTCCCTTGCAGACAGTGACATGAGACATGGTGAATTTTCGTGATGGAAGAATCATGAGTTGTTGGCCAAGATTTTCAGTTAAGATTTTTCTGTTTCTCTATTGATGTTTACTTGGTCTGCTGTGTTTCTCACAATTTTGATGCACAATTCAGCTAATTTTTGCAAGTTTAGGTCAGTTCTGCTCATTACTGGCTGCCCTGACCTCTTCATCAGTGATGCTTTCTCTCTCCTCAGACAAACATTTCACCCATTTATACACCGCCAATTTCTTCATGGCATTATCCTTGTAAACCTGGACTAACATTCCCTGATTTCACTTCCACTCTTGTCAAGTTTAACATTTATACATTACTCCAATTCAAATGCAAACATTCTCACAACAGTACACAGAAACACATAATAACAATAATGAATGCCACTCAACAAGATACTGCCACATTTCATCATGGAACACAGCTCTAAGATGCAACATACCAATGTTATGAAACTTTATCAAGTCAAGTATACAGTGCTGCCACTGTAAGCACATGGTGGTAGCAAGTTCATGAACTTAATTGTGGGACCATGTACAGTTGTCCCAGCACCATTTATCAAATGACTGTTCTTTCCCCCCATCCTTACTTTTCTTGAAACTCATTTTTCAATTTATTATTCTGCAACCTATGAAGTAAAGAGCAATATTATATGCTTCCGAATGGTTACCCAATTTTTGACTTTCATATTTTCCTCATTGATTCAAAATTTTTAATTTCAATATATATTAGTACACCCTGTATTAAGCATTCAACAAGTGTTAGGTCTGAAAAACTGAAACAAGAAGATGCAAGATAAAGACTTAATTGTCCATTATCTATCTATTTCTATCTCTCTCTTGCTGGGTGTGGACCAGGACCTGAGGGCAAGAGCATGGTCTCCTGATTCCATCAGAGCCAGCAAGCCTCCAAGTGGACCACCAACCAGAAAAGTGAACACCAGTGTGGACTGAGTCGGGTGGAAGGGAGCGTGGACTACTGTCTCAAATTGAGCTATTGGAAACCCTTGGATCCATCTCTGTGGAGCAGGATTTGTACCACTGAGACCATTTGATTGAAACTTGTGTCTGGGGCTGTCCACCTGGAGACACTCTGAGGTTGACCTTGGAAGTTCTGTAGTGGAAAAGAGTTAAATGATGAGGGCAGGGTACCACAGCTGTCTGTATCTGTCCACAGCTGAGATTTGAACCTAATACCATGGCTTCTAATGATAGGGAAGAGGTTTCAAAATAGAGCTAGCATGTACTAGCTCACCAAGTAGGTCCTCAGAGTCTCCAGCCAAGACTTTGAAAGAGGCCTTTGTAAGGTTGTAGGGGATTAGCCACAATTACAAAGCCTAGCACTTTGGTAAGGGGTTGATTAACTCTACGACCTGAGAACCCCAATTCAATCTCACCCTACCAGTTCTAATAACCAAATGGTGGAAAATAAACATTGAGTGGAAACAATGGAAGAACTCTGGCAATATGAATAACCAGAGATAAACCAATCAAGAACACTTGGCGCCAGCCCCATAAACAGAGGGTGGCAGGTTCAAGCTGGCCCCCACTGAACTGTAAAACAAAACAAAACAAAACATTGAAACCAACCCCTTCAAGGAGTGACAAAGGAGATACAACTGAAGATGCCATTCAAAGACGAATGACTGAAACGTCATCAATAGAATTTAGAATATGGATGGCAAATAAGATGAATAGAATGGAAGAAAAGTTAAAAATTGAAATCCAAAGAGTAGTTCTAAAGTTGTCTCAAGAAATTAATGAATTCAGGCTTGGCGCCTGTGGCTCAATGGGCTAAGGTGCCAGCCACGTGCACCTGAGCTAGTGGGTTCGAATCCAGCCAGGGCCTGCCAAACAACAATGACAGCTGCAACCAAGAAATGGCTGGGCGTTGTGGCGGGCACCTGTGGTCCCAGCTACTTGGGAGGCAGAGGCAAGAGACTCGCTTGAGCCCAGGAATTGGAGGTTGCTGTGAGCTGTGATGCCACAGCACTCTATCCAGGGTGACAGCTTGAGTCTCCGTCTCAAAAAAAGAAAAAAAAAAAAAAGAAGGGGCGGTTCTGAGGGCTATAAATCAGACGGAGATATATAAGAAAGGAATAGATTAGCTCTTTCAGAAACTAAGGATCATCAGCTTTATCTGATCATTATAGTGATCATTTTTGGAATTTTTTTTTTTTTTAATTAAAGATTGGGTCTCACTGTGTTGCTCAGGCTAGAGTACAATAGAGTGATCGTAGCTCACTGAAACCTTGAATTCCTGGGCTCAAGTGATTCTCCTACCTCTGCCTCCCACGTAGCTGGGACTACAGCTGCAAGTCAGCATGCCTGGCTAATTTGTAAACTTTTGCAGAGATGGGGACTCACTTTGTGGCCCAGACTAATCTTGAACTCCTGGCCTTAGGTGATCCTCCTCCCTCAGCCTTCCAAATGCTGGAAATATAGGTGTAAGCCACCTCTCCTCTCTACCACTTGTGGAATTTTAATTCTCTATTTTAAATTTCATAAAAAATTATTATTGATATAACTTTATATACAGCGTATCCCTAAAGTTTGTGTGCAACACAAGATTGTAAACTATTCACTTTTAAAATTATCAGAATTTATCTTTATTGCTTTTCATTAATTCTTGTAGCTCCAAGTTTCCCACAGGGTCATTTTTCTTCTTTCTGATGCATATTTTCTTTGTTACAGGTTTGCTGGTGACTAATTCTAACAATTTTAGAGCGGCTGAAAATATCACACTCATTTTTATATGGCATGTTTGCTGGGCATAGACTTCTAAACTGGCAGCTATTTTCTGTCAGCTACTTTTGAGAAGATCATCTCGTTATAAACTGCCTTTTACTGTTCCTTCTGAGAAGTTAACTGATAAGCTTGTTGTTTCTTCTTGTTTAGGTATTATGTCTCGTTTTCTAATCTTTTTAAGATTTCCCCTTATGCTTTTGGCTTTTTGGTGGTTTTACTATGCTATCCTCATTTCTTTGTATTTATCTTGCTTATCTTTTTTAGTTCTTGATTCCGTGTCAATGTCCTTCTTCAAATATTGGCTTTTCCATTCTTTGTCTGTCATCATTCTGGGATTTTAGTTATATGTATGTTAGGCCTTTTTGCCATGATCTCGGGGTTATGGTTTTCTCGGGGTTTTTCTTATGTGTGTCTTCCTATTTCATTCTGGCTGCTACTAATCATGTGTTTAATACTTCATATAAAGTTCTAGACATATGCTGTGCTTCCATATGATGTTATTATAGAGAGTAACTATTGTATAGAGAGTAACTGTGTTTCTGACAGATACTTTAAAGTTCTAGGCATGCAATACCAGACTCAGGAAGCCAGGAATTAAGATAAATGATATTTGAGCTAGGAAATGTGGTTTCAAACCTCTCCTTTAAATATCAATACCATGCCTGTACTACTTGCCCTTTAAGTGCTTGTTCAAGAAGGTAATATTCAATGGTGGGGCACCTCCTGGAACCTTAAATATTTGAAATTTTTGTTGTGGATTCTTCATATGAGAACAAGTTGTTTTCACTAAAATTCTTGGATCACTACTTCTGTTTACCCCACTTTACATAGGTGTCCACAGATTAAACCTCAGGAAAGGGAAATGTTACGACAGCCCTGTGTCTTTGTCTTTATAAGTTAACTTAAAAAGGAATTCTAATATGATGTTTACTGGAATCTCAATTAAAAAAAAAAATTTCATAACTTCATTCAGGTTTGTGGATACGTATTGTTTTTTCTAAAACTTGTTTCTCATAATGAGTAAGCCGTTTTCATGTGTTGATTTCAGGTATGGGCATTTTTCATCTCTCCTTGAATATAGTTTTTGTTTTATTTATATCATTTATTCTTGTTCATTTAAGCACACCAGTTATTCACAGATAATATTTCTATTTTCTGTTTTTCATAATAGACATCCCTCCCTTCACTGCTTTTAATAATTTTATCTTTAATTGGCATCCTGGGAGTTCTTTTTTTCCAGCTTTATGTGTGAGATATTTTTCTTGAAGTGGTGATTCTGCTATTGAATACTTCTAATTGTAAATACTATTATTATACATTTTAATCAACAAATGCCGTGCATATTGTTAAATATGTCTATCACTCGGGCGGTGCGTGTGGCTCAAGGAGTAGGGCGCCAGCCCCATATAACAGAGGAGGCAGGTTCAAACTCGGCCCCGGCCAAAACACTGCAAAAAAAATAATAAAAATAAAAATATACTGTTAAAAAAACAAAGACAGTAAGTCTATGACTCCAGCATAGTTACACTAAAAATATAACACAGTAGCTAGTGAACAGGGCAGTGCTAGCTACTCTCCTTGTCAGGTTTGCTTTACTTTCCAACCCACGTGTCTAGCTCCCTTACTTCCTTCAAGTTTTGGCTCAGATTTCACCCTGTCAGTGAGACCTACCTGCACCCTTCTATTTAATGTACAGGGTGCCCCAGTCCCCCACACTTCACACTTCTAATCCCACTTACTCCACTCCATTTCATCTATTTTACTGTATAATTGCTAACTTACTATTTTCTTTATTACCTCCCTCCTTTTCCTCTACAACTTGCTACATGGTAGCTTCATGAAGGCAGGGATCTTTGTTTTATTTTCTGATACATCCCAACACCCAGGATAGTGGTTGGCCTATAGTAAGTGCTCAAGAACAATTTGTGAATTTAAAAAGAAAATGTAACTGTTCTCTGCCCCATCCCTGCACAGTCTTACTACCGCTCCCACAAGGGCAATGCATTTTAGTACTTTCTGTGTGAGTTCCTTTTATGATCATAAATTCTCATTGCATATTTAAAAAACATACTAAAATCTTTAATTAATTCTTCATTTCATAAAGACGATCTTGACTTTGTTCTTTGCAAATGAGGATATTAATGCTCCTACTTTCCCTTTGCCTATATTTCCTCCTTTTTCTCCTAAATTCTGTATTTTGCATAGTCAGTGTTGCTACAATTTATATTCTTCTCCATAAGCATAATTAAATCTTCCATGCATTCTCCACATATTGATGCCAAAAGTTAGAAATCATTAAGCAACAACAAATTATTATCAGTTTGGGATGGTTCACTGCAAAGCCAATGAGTGTTCTGTGATTTCATTTCCTTTCTTACAGAGCTTTTATTTTTTTAAATGATACATCTCCATTTCTTCTATTAACGTATAATGTCTTTATTATATCTATAAATGTTATTCTCTTAACACTGTCCATGGCACACGTATTTTTGTTTCAGTGTTCTCCCTAACAAAGGACTTGTTGATCTTTTTCCAGTTTGGACCAACTGACCTTAAGACCCCAGCTGTCTACCATTTGAGAAAGTTTCTTCCTTGTGTTCTTAGGGCTAATATACTATTTCTTGGTTCCTAAATCTTTCTTGGTTTATTTTATTGTTTCCTACTGGGGAGAAATCTTCAAGAAATTCCTTAACATAGAGTACATGGAAGGTATATTTCCTGAATCATTTTACGTCAAAAAATCCTTCCTTCCTGCTTAACTGGCTATGTATCAGTTGCAATATAAACACACAGAGATAAGAACTATTTCAAGTGACTTTTTAAATACAAGATTTGTATTAAACAATTCTGTCATATAAATTTTATTTTATCTGTACATTATTAATAGTATTTATATACTACATTTTATTGTGCAGTGTAATTATTAGTTACATTGATACTATCATTTTTGGATCTATTTTAGGTATATTATAGAAAAATGCAAGCTAGAGATATTAGTACTCTTTTTAGGAGCTAAAAGCTTTTTTTTAAGTTTTGGTATAAAAGAAAATAAATATAAAGATAAAAATCAAAGAAAATTAATAAAAACTACTATAGTATTATATATTAAATAGAAACACCAGTATAGGCTCCCAATTATATTGTTTTATTTTCAAAACTATGGTTTCTAGTTTTGTCCATTTAAAAACTCTGGAATCAATGACAAATTATTAGCAATGAGTGACTGAGCACCCACTTTTGGAGAAATAGCTGATTCCAGAACTAGACTGTAGCTGAGATGTCATGTGCCAGAGAAAAAAGGATAATGGACTATGTCCAAAAACAAGAAACAAACTGAAAGGCCCCCTTTGACAAAAGAGAGAGCAATTTAAACACCACATGTATGATAAATGTAACTGATTACAACTTATGTAAAAATATATGTATTTAAAATGATACACAAAAAGAGAAAAAAAAATGTCTCAATTGATGTTGTGGAAGTAACTAAGGTAACAACTATGAACACTAGTCATTAGAAGGAAAGGCATTAGCCTCCCTTTCCTATGTCCTCTATATTTTAAGATAATCAAATCTCTGTGGTTGCTTAGAGCAAGTTCTCCTTAGCTCAAAATGTGAGAGAAATGATACAATCGGAAATCTCTGCTGGGTGTGGCAGCTCAGGCCTGTACTCCTGAGGTATACAACTGTAGCAGGCTGAGGCAGGAGGATCACATGAATTCGAGACCAGCCCAGGAAACATAGTGAGATCTGATCTCTCCAGAAAATGGAAAAATTAGCAAGGCATGATGATATGTGCCTGTAGTCCCAGCTGTTTAGCAGGCTGTGGCAGGAGGATTGGTCAATTCCAGATTTGAGGTTGCAGTGATCTGTGATAATGCCTCTGTTCATTAGTCTAGACAAAAAAGTGAGATTCTAGTTCAAAAAACAAAACAAACCTCATCTCACCACCAAAATAAATACCAACCACAAAAGGAAATCTCTTCCTTGCAACTCCTAGTAGAAAAATAGTTAATGGAAGCAATGATCATAAATTAATAAAAGTACTGGGTGCAAGGTTAAGAGATACTTCACAATGATGGGATTAGATTACCAGGTCATGTATCTGTCAGCAAGGCCTAACATCACCAAAAGTGACCTCCGCAGTCAGGATGGTCCTGAGATGTGGTGTCATATGGCACTCTTGTAAAACAAACAAAATAATAACCTCGAAACTAAATCTAACCAAGGTTCACAGCTAACTTCATTGACAGTAGATAAATGAGATTCAAATGACTAATAAGAAGGAAATAAAGAAATCCAGAATGTGGAATATCATTAATCTAGTTTTTACCAAAATTCAATAAGATGAGGCAACAAAAACGCAGAAGTAGATGGCCTACAGAAAATATAATAGAAGCTCAAGACACAGGAAGGACTAATAGTTAATGCAAGCAATGATTGTAAATTAATAAAAGTACTGTGTACAAGGTTAAGAGATACTTCATAAAGATGGGATTAAATTACCAGGTCATGTATCTGTCCCATGTATAGTTCCACGGGAAGCAAGTGGGACTTGTTAGATCTTAATTCAAACAAACTTACTTAAATAAGGTCTGTTTGATGTAATCATAGAAATTCGATTATAGACTAGATATTGAATAATATCAAAGGAATTATTTACTCTGTCAGGTGTGATAATACCAGTAGAGTTTTATAAGAAAATGTCTTGCCATTTTTTATTTGCCTTAATATTCTTCAACAAAGGGAAAAAATTAAAAAGTAGATGAAGCAAATATTACAAAATCTTGATAATTGTATCCAGGTGATGGGAATGATGTGGACGTTTAGCATATGCCTTTTAAAAAAGTTTCTTAAAACGTTTTTTTAACAAATATGTTTTTGGAGACAATGTTCTGTGACTTCTGGGCTTTTGGGATTTTAATATTTAATATTCAGTTTTCTTCTTTTGTACTAGGTGTAAGCTTTAATGTGTAACAGTTATAATCTGTTTGGTTTTTGCTTTTTGTTTTTTGTGGAGAAAAGTAGGTCATATTACAGAAAATCTAAATTCATCAGTTTGATTCAATTCAGCCAATACGTATTAAACCCCTAATCTTGTTCGGGTATATAGGATATGAAGATGCATATGGAGATACAGGAGAAATAATATCAGTTTGCACCCAGTCAATGGAAGTGAATGATTGCCTTCTGTGAAGAGAATTGAGAAATAGCTTCACATCACATTTACAATTTGAGCTGGGGTTTTAAGAATGAATGAGTAAGAGTTTGTCAGAAGGTGAATGGAAAATTCCTCACAGAAGAAATGCAAGGGTAAAGTCACAGATTTGTGAGACCTCAGGTTTTAAGCAACTATTATTGACTCTGCTAGATAAGTAAGGCAAGAGGGGAAATGGTGAGATAAAATAGCAATGGCTCTGGTCCTCATTCTTGGCTTGTCAGAAACTGGGCCACAGTTTGTAAGAAATGAAGTAATTGGAAGGAGCAAAAGATGGCACTGATTGCTGTAGTAAACATGTGAAAGAGAGGGGGAAACATAGTAAATAATTGAAATAACCCTGGAGAGAACTAATATGGGCCTGAACTTTTGGTGGCAATGAGAATGAAGAAAATAGTATAAATGTATGAGATATATTATGACTGAGTAAAGAAGTGAGAAAATGACTTTATAAACATAATTTTGGCATTATTTTAGACTATGTTCCCTAGAATTGCCCTGGATTCAATCTTTGCCTGGAAATCAATCTGTTATCACCACCTGCCATTAGAGAGGCTGGTAGTTTCATGGGTCGGTGAGGATATACGTATTGACCATCAGAACAGAATAGAGAAACAGAAAAGAGAACTACAGAAATGTGGTCACTTGATTTATGAAAAATACTCCACTGCAGTACATCGACGAGATTATGGTTTTATCTATAATTGATGTTTGGTCAGTTGGATAACCGTAATATTTTAAATACTAGAATATGCACATGCATCCATATATGCACTCACATATACCCCAAAACATCTTATAATGTGAAACCAAAACTATTGAATAATTAAGCCTGAATAAATTAAAGTACGTATCAATCAAAAAACACTTAAGATTGTGAAGAAGTAAGAAGAAATTATTTCTAATACAACCATAAATCAGTAACAGACAACCGAGTAATGAAACGGCCAAAAGACTTGGACAGATCTTCCCACTAAACAGTAAAGAATTTATGAATGTCTAATAAACAGATGAAAATGTTCTTTAATTTATTAATCATCTGAGTAGTCCATGATAATATGTTCAGAAACCACTGTAAAAGCTCCTGAATGGTGGATATTAAACAGACAAACAAACAATCAAACCCATTAAACTTGTATTAGTAAACTTGGCCAAGGATTTGGAGAACTAGAACCATCATACACAGTTGGAGCAATGGGCATGACCAGTTTTACAAACCATTTGGCAATACCTACTAAGATTTAGTACATGCCTGCCCTATGACCTAGGAATTTCACTCCCCAATGTTTATAGATAGGCATGTATATATTTACCAAAAAGAATGTCCTGAAAAGCTTTATCAATAAAGTTAATATTTAGCAACAATAAATTGAGTTCAATAGTTTGGAAAATTGTGATGTATTCATGTGATGGACTAAGACATAGCAATGAGGGGGGAAAGCGCTGCTTCACATCTGTGAATATCATAACTACAAGGCTAAGTGCAAGAAACTAGAAACAATGATACATACTATATGATTTTATTTAACTAAAATTCTAAAGCAGGCAAGACTATCATCTATGATGATAGGTGGTAAGATATGGGGAACTGTGTGGAACACAATGGGGACAGTACAACTGGGGCCTCTAGGACACTGAAAACGTTCTGTTTCTTAACCTGTGTAGTGGTTACATGGTATATTTACCTTGTGGTAATTCATTAAGGTCTGCATGCTTATAACTTGTACACTATTCTTTATATACATACATATATATATATATATATATATACACACTTGATCAAAAAGTTTATAATCAGAATTATTTTAGCTCAAGACCTTATTATAAAAATCAAAGAATTATTTCAGAAAAATTGAATTCACCTCATGAAATTAGCTATATACACTTTGTTACACAACTTGCTAGCCAAGTCGATACTATCTTGGTTGTAGATATAATCATAGTAAACATGTAAACATACTTATCCACACTTACGTATCTATATACCCTGATATATAGGCAATATGTAATAAGGCAATATGTAATTATCTACCTTTGAAAGTGCATCTTGAGTGAGGACTTGTCCCTTGAAGTCTCTTAACGATTTCAATTACATAAATCTACTTCTTTTTCAAACTTCATTGTTCAATCCTTACAAAAATTAATCTATTCTGTCTTATAGTATTCCTCAGATAGTCTAAGGAATATCTTAAAATTCTAAGATATAGGTTAATCTTCCTGCTTTTTGAGGATTAATTATAAAACTCTGAAATGTATAAAGAGAAACATTCAAAAAAATACTGGATGGCTCACAGATTGCCTAGGAAGGGTGGCACAATAAAAGGCTGTGAACCAAGGCAGGCTAAGCAGTTCAAAGCACAGTTAAAGTGTCGCCACAGGAGCCTTCTTCCCTGCTACTCCTGCCCCTGGGGGTGCTCTCACTTATTTTCTTTTTTTTTTTTTTTTGTAGAGACAGAGTCTCACTTTATCGCCCTGGGTAGAGTGCCGGGGCGTCACACTGCTCACAGCAACCTCCAGCTCTTGGGCTTAAGCGATTCTCTTGCCTCAGCCTCC